>JBAMJR010000323.1:265000-372500 GCA_038501785.1 Myoxocephalus aenaeus | reverse complement strand
ATATTATTGTTATATTAATACAAAACTATCTTTGTCTTAAATTACTCTTGTACAATTTTTTCTTTAACATCTATTCTAGATTCATGTACCTTATATTATATAAAAAAATTATTAGCTTTCCTATTAATTTAACCGTAGTTTTTTTTTTTTTAATCTTTGTGCTGCTATTGATTTATTTTTTTACATCCCTGTCATAAAGTACTTTGATTTGTATTTTATTTGCTCGATTTGGCAAAATCTTGCATTTCTGTGTTTTTTTCTTGTCATACTTTATTCTTGACGTCGATAACGTCATAAACTGAGAGAGGATTTTATCCATAAGGTTGCCAGAAAATTTATAATTTTCCATAAAGACGGCAACATTTCACTGTGAATGCACGGTTCTCTGAATCAAAACAAAAAGGAAAACGTCCAAGTAATATTACAAAAGATTAGATGAAGAACGAGCGAAAATAAGCAGAACTCTCTCACAGGACGGCATATTGTTATCAGGCTCCCAGCATGCACTGCAGCCTGGAGAACAGAAACAACAACAACAACAACAACAGGACGAGGGCGGAGGAGGATGTGACTCCTCCCCGACAACAAGAGGATGAGTGAGCAGACAGCAGATCCTGGGTCAGCCAGAGAGGCTGAGTCACATGACATAACTGAGCTCAGAGGAGAGAGGGATGAAACAGCCCCTTACTCTAGATCTTCATCTTCCTACAACTTTCTATATCTTCCGCTCCTGAATCTGAAAAGAAAAAATGGGAATCTGAAAAAAATTCCTCAGATGGAAACATGACAAGAAAATTAAATTAAATCAAAAAAAGAGAAAGCGGGAAAGAATATTAAACTGTATGGATATGAGAACGGGCCGGGGGGGGGGGGGGGGGGGGGGGGGTAATGATAAAAAAGATAAAACCCATGACAGGAGGATGATGAGAAGGAAGGAGGGTAGGAAGGAAGGAAGGACGGCGGGAAGGAAGGTAGGTAGGAAGGTAGGAAGGAAGGAAGGAAGGAAGGTAGGTAGGTAGGTAGGTAGGTAGGTAGGAAGGAGGGAAGGAAGGTAGGAAGGAGGACAGGCTGATAGACTGAGGGCAGAGGACTTACTAAGGCTCTTTCCTCCCTGGGTAGAAGGGACGGCCGGCCCTGTTTTGGCCGCCTGCCGTTTGGCCGGGTCAATACTGACCCTGAGAGGAGAGGAAGAGCAGCGACAGGTCAAAGGACACAGGAAGGTTAGGAAGACAAAAAACACACAAACTGTGAGGAGAGGAGGAGGAGGAGGAAGAGGGACGTGACTAAATCTAAAAACGCCCCGAGAAGGAAAACTCGCCGGTTAAAGTCCTAGAATGCGTTGAAAGGTACGGAGAGTCGGAAGTGACAAAATGGAGTAAAAGGTTATCAAACAAATAATAATAATAAAAAAAAATATATATAGATATATAGATATATAGATATATAGATAGATAGATAGAGAGAGTTTTTATTTATTTATAAATATATAATATGTATATAACTGAATAGATAGTGTTTAAAAATAAATAAATGTATGAGATTTATACTTTACATTTAACTTTCAATCAGCCGGTTTAAAAATAAATGAATTTAAAAAAGCAATACAATATAATTATTACAAACAAAAACTTTATTGTTGTTCTTGATTATATTTTTTTAACTCCTTAATTTTTCTATAAATGAAAAATGGGATTGACTTCTTTTTACTGTTTTTTGATTATATATTTATTTTCAACATATAAATTGCTTAAATAGTTGTTATGAACCAGCGCTCAGACAAATTAAGGAGTTTAAAAATAAAATGTGCAACTGAGAGAACAGTCAAATAAAATCAGTTTACTGTATTTATTAATACTACTGATTAACGCATAAATGTAAACTATGAAGCTCATAAATATAGATTTACCCTCATATGATCATTGAACAATCATATTATTCATTGATGTATCCAAGAAATATTCCTGGATACATCAATGAACTCATCTAATAATCTTTTAATGCATTTCATCTCCACAGAAAATGAAGACAAACGGAAAAAAAACAACAACACAAAGTGAGGCGATCAGAGTGAGACAGGAGGTGATGATGATGATGATGAGGATGAAGAAGATTGTCCACCAATCGGCCACCAGAGGGCACTGCTGAGCCTCCAGACGGCAAACTGCAAGGGCCAAAAAACCTCCTCCACAGTTCCTGAAGACTCGTTCTGGAGTCTTAAATGTTTTAGGAATCCGTTTCTTCTTGTGGAGTTTTATTTGTTTCTCTCCCTGACTTCTCATCAGAGGAAATTAACTGAAACGACTAAAAGAGTTTAAAAAAAAAAAAGAGCTCAAGATTGTTTTGTTTTTTATATTTTATCTTTTGTGTTATATAAGAGAACCACAACCGGCCTGACGGGGACAATTCTTCTTAAAAAAACGAGTCACCAAAGCCCAAATACCCCGGTTCAGGAACAACAAACGTTCACAAAAAAATTTAAACAAAGTTGCAAAAAAATTCATTTAAACTAAAAACGAACAGAAGAATCGACCGGCAGGTCTTTAAAAAGATTTGAACTTTTAGTATAAACACATAACACCACTGGATGGATCAACCAAGGTCCTACACAAACTGCCAGAGAAACCACATCCGAGCCAGAGGCAGTAAAATTACAAAAAAAACTGTTTTAAGGTGAATAAATGCAGCAGAATAACATTTAAGTCTACAGAGAGAGTTCAGTCGATAACAACAGTCAATGTGGAGAGAAAACAACAAACCACAAATCAATATCAGCGTGAGAAGCGACGCATGCGTCAGCGATTGATTAGAGGAGAGCTGCTGCTTGTTGGCTCGATGGACTGATTGGTTGGAGCTCTCCCAATCACCCACCCACCCACACACGAAACCTGAATAATGCTGAACTACAGCTGGTAAAATAAATCGCTTTGATTTATAATTATGTTTTCTTCAATTAACTACACGGTTTTAAATGGGAAATTAAAATTTGTTTTGTGGACTTAAATATCTAGAAAAATATTCACTTTATTTCCAAGAGTATGAACATTGATGCCAAAATATGAATCTGTAGCAATCGGCTCGTTAGCTTAGCATAAAGACTGGGAACGGTGGAAAACAGCTAGCCTGGCTACCCAAATCCACCTCCAAGCCCCTCTACAGCTCCTCGATGATAGTTTAGTTTGTGGCGCATTACAGAGAGAGGCGTTTCTGTTATTTTTCCCCATCCTCATTTACATAATTGGGGTGGACAAAATAATAGAAACACCTGCAGCCTCCAAAATGTCCATAACCTTGAATCAACGGCTCTAAAACAAAACCACGATAAACTTTGTGAAGGTTGGATGTGATGCAGTAGTTCTAGCGAGCTGTACCTAATAAACTGGCTACCGAGTGTCCGCAGGAAAGGTCTAAACAACCGAGACACGACGTGTTCACATGGAGCCACGGTAGCTGTTTCCACCCACTTCCAGTCTTTATGCTAAGCTACGCTAACAGACTACTGGCTGCTGTTTTATATGTACGGTACTGACGTGCGAGTGGCATACATTTTCTCATTTAATTTTCTGAAAGAAAAGCAATAAAACAAATAAAATAAACAAAGACCACAATCACGATAAAACTAGTTTTTGAAAACTTGGGGTTTTAATGAAAAACCACGGCGTTGGAACTATATTTTCTTCCAGTAATGGGAGGATACACTGTGTGCATGTGCATGCCACTGTGTGCATGTACCCAGAGAATTCACTTCCTGCCAAGCGGTGCGTTAGTTCAGGGCAGCAGCCTCACAGGAAATGCACTTATTTATTTTAAAGAGAAATTTGTAGTTTTTTGGCACAGAGCGAAAAGATAAAAGCCGTACAAGAGTCCTACCTTTTGGAAAACCTGAATGACATGTTTCTACAACAGAATCAGACAAAGAGACAGTGACAATGGTGAAGGAGGGGTGGAGGGGGGATGAGGACCTGAAGGAGTCAACCAAAACGCGGCAATTGGAATCATCAACATGAAGTGAAGATTTATTTCATCATCAAATTATTTAAATTGCTCATTTTGTATCAGGCGCTGCTCAAGAGCCCGAAATGTTTTATTTTATGATCAAATCTTCTGTTTTTATTATTTGCATCGTCTGCTGATTATTTTCCTTCATTCGCTGAATTACCATTTGGGGTTCAAAATGCCAGAAAATAGAAAAATAGAAGGATTGTCCTTCAAAGTAAAAAATACTGCATTCAGATATAAATCAAAATATAAATTTAAGTATCAAAAGTAAAACATTATGCAGAATTAAATGCATCATATTACTGGATTATGATTATTGATGCAAAACCCCTTCATATACTGCTGGGTAGATGAATCTATAATAATGCATTTAAATGTATTGAATTAGATTATGATATCGATTCATATTTAAGTAATTCAAGCAGTCAGAAAATTGTAGTAAAAAGTACAATATTTCTCTCTGAAGTGTCGTAAATTTAAAGTAGCAGAAAATTGGAAATACTCAAATTAAAGTACCTTTAAAACTGAACTCCATTAAAGTACTTATTAAGTAAGATATTCAGTTTATCATAACGAGAAGCAGCCAATACTCGTTTATTTCCTTCTGGCTGAAGAGTTTATGTATTTATTGAAGCTCAGGCTTCACTGAAGTGAGTCAGCTGGAGGTGATGTCACCACTTTTTGTGTTTTTAAAGCACATTCTGCATGAAGAGGTCAGAAAACGACCAGCAGACGTTAAACAGAAACAAGGCGCCGCACGAGGCTTCAGCTCGCCGGTCGGCGTCCAGGCAGCGACGCACAAAACGGGTTCAGACCCCAGAATAAATCACTTGTACAGGACAGTGACGGTAAATAACCCCCTAACTCCGCCCACAGCACAAATAGCTAAGCCCCGCCCCCTCGCCTACCTGCGTGTGAGCTTGGAGGTGAGCTTGGAGAAGAGGTTGCTGGTCCCACGGCTGCGCGTCTGGGACAGCGGCGTGGCGTTGTGCGACAGCGTTGGCGAGGCCGGCGGCCCGTTGTAGGTGGCGGTGCGCCGGTCCCTCAGCTGGCCGCCATGGAACGTGCTGCGGCTGGCGGTGCCACGCGGGAAGCGCAGCCGGTCGGGCGTGGTGGCGTTGGCGATGCTGTTGATGGACGCCACCGGGGTCCTCTGGCTGCCGGGCGACGCCGCCACGCTGCTGCTGGCAGAGGAGGAGGAAGAGGAGACGGTTAAAGTTATTTCCACACAGACGCCTTCTTCGGCGTGTTGTTGGGTCATTTTCTAACTCAAGTAACTCAATAAAAATGAGATTGAGATTTCTCTCCAAAAACACACAAAGCAGAGTTCACGGTGAAGGCCAAACGGTCACTGCTGCTGATATACATAAATAAATATATATTTATATATAAATGTCACTGTTGATTCATTAATTAATTTCCCACCCTGAGCATCAAAGCTCTTGACGTGCACCACGAGGAGAAGTGAGTCCTGATCGGTTAAGAGTTTAAACCAGTGATTCTCAACTGGTGGGTTGCGACCCACTAGTGGGTCGCGGACCCGTTTTCAGTGGGTCGCAGGACTTTGCCTTAAAAAAAAAAAAAAAAAATCTCTTTTTTTTTTTTCATCCTGTGGTTTTATTTTGAAAGGACTTTTTATGCAACGGAGTGTCCTTATTTTGCCGGCTCTGGTTTCAACTGGTTTTGCACTTGTCCCTCCATGTTTTCAGCAGCGTGGGCCAGGTTGGGTCAAACCATTCTGATATGAGGGAGACTCTGGGTTTTTAGGATAATTAAATTAAACAGCCTACTGAATATAACATTGACAACTGATGGCGCTGCCTGCATGACAGGAAAAAACTCAGGGGTTGGGAGGAGAATTGAGTGCTGCTTAATTTTCTGTAAAGCACAATGTTTTTCAGTATTTACTGATGAGGTAATCACAAGAGAAGTTAATGTTGTATATATGAATCCTTTTGAATTCCACTTTTGTTTAATTTATTTTGGGTTAGTGGAAAAGCTGCTCCTCAACACAGTGACGTGTTCCACAGTAAAGTGTTTGTCATAGATTCGGTGAGTGTGTGTTGTCAGTTAAAGTTAGGTCATTTCAGTCTTTTTGAAACTACTTCTTAGTTGTTGGACTGTTTGTGCATGAAAGCTGTTGAGTCTGTTTAAAAATAGCTGAAGATTCTGAATTGTTATATATGTTGTAATACCTCGTGTCCTGAAGATGCAGTTTTAGTTTTTTTAATTAAAATGCAGCTAATTGAGTGTAAAAGGGAATAGTTCCCTCTCTATCATCGCCACCAGCTGCTCGTTTTGGTTATTAAACTTGTTTTTGTGTTAGCATACATATTCTGTACTATCTCAGGTTCAAACTGCACCATCTTTTCATTAAATACATTGGAGAAGTTGAGAATGTTCCTCGATTTGGGTCGTGGCTTGTCATTCAGGGGTGATAGTGGGTCCTGGAGCCAGACCAGTTGAGAACCACTGGTCTAAACAACAACAGACGATGGGGGAGGGGCATCGTGTCGGTGAGGGGAACATCCAGACGGAGAAGAGACCAGGGGTCAAAGGTCACGGAAAAGGACGGAGAGTAGACTGAGAGGAGAGACCAGGAGCAGAGCTGTGAAAGCCGTCATCGCCGTCTGTCCGCCCGTGGTTTAGCGGGTTAAAAGCGTGAAGCCGGCTGGATGTTTTGGGGTCAGCAGGGCCGGAAACGAGGAGGCAGACAGATGGGGTGGGTGTTTGGGGCCCTGACATCTTACTTGGGCGAGCAGTAGTCCAGGGCGTAGGAGGACGAGTGTGGCAGCGGGGCCCGGCCCGCCTGGCAAACATACAGAGGGCCGACGGTTTGATACCTCAGCTGCACCGAGCCGGACGAGGCGCCGGACGAGGCGCCGAAGGCGGCGCCCGCAAAGCCAGAGGAGGAGGGGCTAGTGGCACGAGCCATCTCGGTCATGCTGGTCGTGACACGGTGAGAGAGAACAAATACAAAGAATCCCCAGAACCGAAAGAAAGCACAAACACAGGCAGAAATGAAAGAAGAAATAATGTGATTAAAATAAGAAAAAGAGGGAAAGTAAATACAAAGAAGGAAGAAGAAATCGAAAATAAAAAAACGAATGACACAAAAAGGGAAATCTTTTCTTGGGACTTTCTTTCAACAATAAAAAGGAGAATCTGTCCTCTGATGGTGAAACGCTGCCAATAGAGTTCAACCACAGAGAGCTAAAGGGGATTTGCCCTCATCGTGTTCGTAAGGAGGACTTTTAGCATTCTTGTTGCATAAAAAACAGAATTTTGACCTCGAAGCTGGAGAAGAAAACTAAACTTCCATGACAGTTCCACAAAAAAAAAAAAAAAAAAGTCAGCAATATCATGGTGGTTGCAAACGTCCACCATGACATTGTGGACGTTTGCAACCACCATGACATCGATGTTGCAAACGTCCACTGTGATGATGTCATCTCTCTTGTTTGTATTGCTGTTGCTTCCATTGTTTGTTTTTAGCATGGAAAGTGCCTTGTAAAGCGCTCTACAAATAAAATGTATTATTAGCGTCATTATAGTCATCATCTCACCTGTTCTCCTTCCCGTTGGGGATGACGGAGAGGCGGTCCGTGTTGTTTCTGTCACTGCAGACGTACGTGTTCCTCCGGGTCATCCCCGCCGCCGCCGTGTTATTCTGGGAGGGAATCACACATATATTTATAACACAATGAAACGGTTTATTGTCTCTAGGAGCAGCATGTTTTTTAGATATTAAAAGGGACAAAAGTGAAGTAACATGTGGTAGTTCTATCAAACTAATCCTGGTTAATGTTACAAGTCCGATGCTTGTTCTGTGGTTCAGTTCTTCCAGAAGTAACTCAGAATGAAGTGAATGTCTCGTTAAAGAGACTCACGCTCGGGCCGGTGGCGGCGCCTTTCCTGCGGTCGGGGATGTCGGCCTTGTTGGGGTTGTTGGCGTTGCCCAGCAACGGGCTGGCTGGCGGAGCCCCGCGGCTCCCCGGGGTGCCGGGTTTACGCAGCTGGACGCCGCCGTCCTCCTTAGCGCTGCTCTCCGTGGTGGTGGTCTGACTCCTCTTGGGGTGAGAAATCCCCGAGGGGGCGTTCGGACCGACTGGAGGGAGGCAGGAAGGAAAGGAGTAAGAGAGGGAGATAGACAGAGACAGAGGAAGGGAGGGAGAGAGAGAGGGAGAAACAGCATCTTTGAGTCCGTTTGTACTTCTGGTGAAAAATTCTTTTAATCAAAGCGTTTTATCTGAAATCTGACGACCTACTTTTGGAGAATTCTGACTCAAACTGACACATTAAGATATTTTTAATAATGTAGAGCGATTTAGTTCATATAATAAAAATAAAAAACAGCCTCTTGTTGGTGTTTTAATCAGCTAGAAGTTTCCTTCACAACAGAAAATATTACTTAATATTTGCTGATTTAAACTGAACATCTTCGCTCCGTCTCATCATCCTGAAGACAGAACAAAGGTTAATTAAAAGAGCCGCTTGTTCCTGCAGAGAAAGGGAATCGAACGCGTGCCGCTCTCACCCTGCTCGCTGTAGCGCCGCTGCTTGTGGTTGGAGGAGGCGCTCCGCTGGACCTTCAGGTGCGACGGCGACTGGCCGTTGAGCTCGCTGCTCGGCCGCGGCTTCGCAAGAGAGAGGCTGCTGCTGGAAGCCGAGTCGCTGGGCTCCTGCAGGTACAAGTACACGTTAGAAACCCAGTACTAGTACACGAGTAGACGGTTAGAAACCAAGTACAAGTACACAGTTAGAAACCCAGTACAAGTACACGGTTAGAAACCCAGTACACGAGTACATGGTTAGAGACCAGGCTCAAGTACACGGTTACAAGTATGCGATTATACACCAAGGACAAGTACACGATTACACGGTTATACACCCAGTAAAAGTACACGAGTACATGTTAGAGACAAGGGACAAGTACACAAGTACACGATTATACACCAAGGACAAGTACACCGCTATACACCCAGTACAAGTACACAAGTACACGGGTAGAAACCAAGGACAAGTACAAGGTTAGAAACCAAGTACAAGTACAGTTATACTGATACCATGTTTATGATATTATAGTGACACCATGTGTATTGTACTAATACCAGGTGTATATATATTAGTGCTGTCAAGCGATTAAAATATTTAATCGCGATTAATCGCATTTATGTCATAGTTAACTCGCGATTAATCGGAATTAATCGGATTTTTTTTTTTGCATTTTAATGCTCTTATCAACATGAAAAAGTGGATTGTCTTGCTTTATTTTATTGAAAAACAACTGCCAAACAGGGCGGTACAAAATAAAATCACTGCACATTTCAGGTAAACAAGGGTTTACAAAATAAAATTATAAAGTGCACCAGGCATGAAAACGGGTCAGGGCTGAAAAAGGTGAGAAGGATATTACCCCTCTAGGAGGGTCCGGGGGCATGCTCCCCCGTAAGAACAATTTAAATATTCCATATTTTAAAGCATCAATCTGATGCATTTTGAGATGCTTTTTTGCCAACCTGGGGAGAGCTGGAGAAACTTCACTTCAGCCATGAGTCAAAAATGATTATGGCCTCCTTACTAAGTATTATGCAAGCCATTTCATGCCAGCCTGTCACTGGGTCTAACATTTACAGTATATGAGGCACAATGTGGTAAGGGAGAGCATGGCTGCCTTTGTTAGCATCATTTATATCTTTGATGCAGAGAATGCATCTGGCGAATCCCTGCCTGTTGATTTTGGAGAATACATCTCCTAGATGAAAGGACACCTCTTGCCCTTTTATTGAGACCTTGCCTTCCAGTTTTAGCCACGACCAGTTCCAGCTGCATTTCAATCCAGCTGTTTAACAATGGCTGCATCCTTCTCCCCTAACACACTCATTCTGCAAAAATAATGTTTGTATTAGTGTTAACTTCTAGTTTAGCCTTATTCAGACCTGCCAACCTTGATATATAACCTATATATTGATAAGTCATTAAATACTCGTCATGCATTATATTGCATTGCATATAATGTGTGCTGGTCAATTAGTCTAAAATTAATTTTAGACTAATTTTTACCAGCGTACTTTGACGTCAAAATGCGTATCCGCTACGCAAATTGCGTACAGGTTGGCAGGTCTGCTTATTGATAGAACGGTGGACCACTTTACCTTCTGCCTCGTCAGTCCCCTCACCTCAAAATCTACCTCCTCAAAAACGTTATGCCGTGTTCACACCGGACGCGGCTTTAGCTAGCTGGCTAACGTTGCGTTCTCTCCTGCTGTGTTCAATGTGTTCACTCGCGCTCCCTTCTGGCACGCGCACCTGTTCTCAGTTCACTGAATATCATTCATTTTGCCGTATCGCGCTCACCATTCATTCATTTCAAACCGTAACGTTAGCCTAGCTTCCAAGCCCAAACTGCGTGCCTATTGTTTTGCTTCCGGTTGAGCTACATCCGGCGTGGTGCTCGCGCAAAAAAAAATTTGAAAAATTAAAATGCGTTAACGCCGTTAATAAAATTGACGCCGTTAAAATTGGTTTGCGTTAACACCGTTAATAACGCGCTAATATGACAGCACTAATATATATACACACACTACACATAACAGGTGTGTGTTATACCGTACTAATACCATGTGTATTGTACTAATACCATGTGTATGTATACTACACAGGTGTGTGTTATACTGTACTAATACCATGTGTGTGTATACTACACAACAGGTGTGTACCTCGGAGGCCTTCCTGCCCAGCAGCAGGTAGGTGGCTGTGATCTCGTCGTACTTCATTTTGGCCAGAGACTCCTGGATCTCCTCCAGATTGTATCCCATCCCCACCATCACGTCTGGAGACGCACAAAGATCACGAGTATACAACAAACATCAGCTCGTGTAAATACACAAACATCTTTTTAATGAAGAATAAAGTTAGGTAGAACACATGATGAAAAGCACGAACTGGTTTAGTCCAGTAAGTGACAGAAAGCTGCTCCCTTAAAGGATCTTAACGATCCTATAAATTAAAAACACATTTCTGGGTTTTTCTCCCAAAATGGTGAAAATTCTTAATTAGTGCAATTCTTTTCTTTTTGATAACGTACATATTACGATGTTGTTGTTTTTAAAAACGTACATATTACGATGTTCTTTAACGTGCATATTACGCATTCAAACTAAAAAGCCTTTTGTTTAGTTTTGATGCGTTTGAGTTTGATAACCCAGTCCATGTTTCTGTGAGTGATCCATGACGTTCTAAACGCTTTAGTTCACTGTCACACATTCAGAAAACAAGTCACAATAAAACTAAAATGGGAAAGATAAGTCGTCTGTTAGATAAGTCGTCTGTTGGAGGGAAATACGGGTTTTAAATATTTTAAATGATTGGTAAAAATAGATTATAAAGGAATTCTACCATCATGCAAACATTTACGTGTTTCTACCTTCACGATCCTCCCTGTTAACCTCATTTTTATATATATTTTTTCCATTTGAGGATTTTTTCATGCGTCTTCGTCCAGCTGGTGAAGGAAAAGAGCTTTTTTTGGGAGTGGTTACGTAAACATTGGTCACAGCTTCACTAGACAGCTGATCCTCTTAAAAAAGGTATAGTAACGTCCTCCGGAGTGTTTCTGCTCCTCACAAACGGTTTATTAAACGTCTGCAGCAGTCAGAAGACTTAATGTCACAACATTCACTATTCAGCGTAATGTGGAAGTGACGAAATGTTTCATCCTGAATCACACAGGGAATATTATTTATAGACTTGAGCTCACACGACGAAGAGCCTCCTCTAAATTATCATTATCTGTATCGATTAATCTGCAGATGATTTTAATCATTCAGTCGGAATTATTTTTCTCTCCAAGAACTAAAAGTGACGTCTTCAGACACAATTTACCACCACGCAAACAAATCCTACTTTGATTGATTGGAAGTGCAGAATTTTATAGGTAAATGTCTTCGATTTATTTATTTATGATCGTCTCAGAACTTGTCTGTTGAAAATTGGTTCATTCACGTTGGTCTCCTCTTTATTTATTTGATTGCCTATATTTGAGTGTAAGGGGGGGATTTTCAAAATAAAAAAGTTGCAGGTCAATTTCTTTGACCGATTAAAATACTAAATATTCCTCCTTTTTATTATTCTTGTATTGCCTTTATGTGCAAGATAATAATGAAAGACTAAATTACTTTATTATGTATGTATTTGGGAAAACATTTGAGTGAAGATGTAAATGTATTATTCAGGTTCAGGGGTTCCTCAGAAACATAAGGACGTCTCTTCCTCCGCTTCTCTTTCTTCATTCTGGTGATGGTCAGACGAGCAGCGCCGGCCAGCAAACCAGCTTTTACATAAGATCCCCCCAGGACACAATGGGGGAGGGGGGGTCTTATGTAGCACTGCTCCTCTTTATTTATTCATCATCACGTTTAATCTTTTTCTTTTAAAGCTCTTCAGCGCTAAAATAATGAGAGCAGCTTTGAGTCGAGTCGTTGTCGTTCAGACGCCTCGCGGTTTCTCACAAGAACGGAGAGATCATTTCCGTAATAATAATAAAAAGAAAATAAGGAAAGCACGAGCGGGTTCGTCTGGTTCACCTATCCTCTTCTGGTCCGTGATGTCCAGCTCGGGCTCCGTGTACGGCTTCATCTCGTCCTCTTCAAATCCTGCGTTGATCCATCGATCCTTCATGATTTGCTGCAAAGGAAAAGTGAAACAGTTAAAATACGACTGAGCCGAGCTTTCACTTTATTGTATTTAAGTTGTAGGATTTTATTCTATTTTATTAAATCACTTTATTGTATTTAAGTTGTAGGATTTTATTCTATTTTCACTTTATTCAAGTTGTATGATTTTATTATATTTTCACTTTATTTAGGTTGTAGGATTTTATCATATTTTATTAATCACTTCATTTATTCAAGTTGTAGGATTTTATTCTATTTTATTAAATCACTTCATTTATTCAAGTTGTAGGATTTTATTCTATTTTATTATCACTTTATTTATTTAGGTTGTAGGATTTTATTATATTTTATTAATCACTTTAAGTTGTAGGATTTTATTAATCACTTTATTTATTTAAGTTGTAGGATTTTATTCCATTTTCACTTTATTCAAGTTGTATGACTTTATTATATTTTCACTTTATTTATTTAGGTTGTAGGATTTTATCATATTTTATTAATCACTTCATTTATTCAAGTTGTAGGATTTTATTCTATTTTATTAATCACTTCATTTATTCAAGTTGTAGGATTTTATTCTATTTTATTATCACTTTATTTATTTAGGTTGTAGGATTTTATTATATTTTATTAATCACTTTAAGTTGTAGGATTTTATTAATCACTTTATTTATTTAAGTTGTAGGATTTTATTATATTTGATTAATCACTTTATTCATTTAAGTTGTAGGATTTTATTATATTATCACTTTATTTAAGTTGTAGGATTTTATTATATTTTATTAATGACTTTATTTATTTAAATTGTAGGATTTTATTATCCCCGGGGAAGACCAAGAACAAGCTGGAGGGATTATATCTCCCAGCTGGCCTTGGAACGCCTCGGGATCCCCCAGAATGAGCTGGAAAGTGTTGCGGGTGAGAGGGAAGCCTGGGTCGGCCTGCTGAACCTGCTGCCACCGCGACCCGACCCCGGATAAGCGGCTGATAATGGATGGATGGAATTATATTTTATTATCACTTTATTTATTTAAATTGTAGGATTTTATAATATTTTATTAATCACTTTATTTATGCAAGTTGTAGGATTTTATAATATTTAATTAATCACTTTATTTATTTAAATTGTAGGATTTTATTATATTTTATTGTTATTTAATTAATCACTTTATTGTATTTAAGTTGTAGGATTTTATTAATCACTTTATTCAAGTTGTAGGATTTTATTAATCACTTTATTTATTTAAGTTGTAGGATTTTATTAATGAAACTGGTCTGTACTGGTCTGTACTGGTCTAAGCCTCGAACACGAGGTTCATCCTTAACTCTTAAACTCCACTGAGCTGAATGCTGTGAGCTGCTGTCGACTCGCGGATGAAGGCGGGAAGTGAACAAAAATAAATAAAAAAAGATAAATTTGGTCGGAACACAAGAAAGGCGATGCATTATTCATGGTTACGCCATCAGAAAGGAGGAAAAGGAGGAAGAGGAGAGAGAGTGGGCCGCGGTGCACAGAAAAGAAGAAACAGGACAGCGTGGGCGTCAGAGGAGATGATGCAGGACGAAGAGGAGGAGGAGGTTGAGATAAGAATGGAGGTAAACTCACGTTGTCCGCGTCCTCCCTCACCTCCAGAGTGCCCCGCTTGGACGGGTTGAGCACCAGGAAGCGCTTGAGGAGGTTCTCGCAGTCCGTGGACATATAGAAGGGGATGCGGTACTTCCCCCGGAGGACGCGCTCACGCAGCTCCTGCAGGGGACGCAGGCGTTAAAAACGCGTTAACGCAGCAAACTATTAACGGCGTTAATTATTTGATCATGTGTTAACTTGTTTTGTTTTTTTTTGCATTGGGAGGGTCTTATCACTGCCGCACACAGGTGCTGCACTTTAAATCTCTCCCAGACGGCGCAGTTCAGACCTGGGCATCTTACGGCTCTCCCAGTCCGGCCCGCGTGAGTTCAATCAAAAAAGAAAAATAAATAAATGCAATACAACGGCACTGCTTTTACGTATGCGTGCAGTATTCCGCAGTTTCTGTCCTCAGCGAGCAGCGGGTGCTGCCGCGAGCCGCTCCACCTCACAGAGCACAGATATATACTGTTGTTAACTTGCTGTTGCTCCAGAGGGCCTGTTATATTGTTCTGATAACATTACTTTAAAATAAAAGCGCGCAATACACTAGTTTTTACTTCATTATTGAATTTGGCGCATAATGCGATTAATCTCAGAAAAATTATGCGATTTATCAGTAAAATATTTTCAACTTTACCCAGCCCTAATTAATTAATTAAATTAATATATATATATATATATATATATATATATATATATATATATATATATATATATATATATATATATATATATATATATATATATATATATATATATATATATATATAATAAAATAATCATATTTAAAAAAACAAAACAAAATCAGTCCATGAATAAAATAAAATAAATAAACTTAAATACACAATTCATGTAAAAAACTAAATATATATGAATAAGAATAAAAATAAAATAAATAAATAATGATAAATCGTGAGAGGTCTAGAGCGGTACATCCTGTTATTTAGGGCATAAAAACAAGCACAGGAGGATGTTTCTTTTTTAAAGCTCCTCTTATATTCATCTTATTTTTAAAGTACATTTATATTTTATATGTACTCTTACTCGTTTAGCATCAGAACACCAAACTCCTGCCCTTGAAACCGACCCGGTGAGAACCCGTACCCCCTTGTCATGACCGGTCCTACCTTCAGGTTCTGGCCGTCGAAGGGCAGCGACCCACTGACCAGCGTGTACAGGATGACGCCCAGGCTCCACACGTCCACCTCGGGCCCGTCGTACTTCTTCCCCTGGAAGAGCTCGGGCGCGGCGTACGGCGGCGAGCCGCAGAACGTGTCCAGCTTGTTGCCCATCGTGAACTCGTTGCTGAAGCCGAAGTCAGCGATCTTGATGTTCATGTCGGCGTCAAGGAGCAGGTTCTCCGCCTGGGGGGGTAACGACATGGTTTATTAATTATTTAGATATTACTAAAGTATCACACCCGGAAAGTAGCCGACTGAAGTCAACAAACCGCCTTCATTTCACACTAATAAATTAATGTATAATCTGTGTTTAATGAGCTTGTAGCTAAATCTGTGTGGCGTTTATTTTGTTTACTTTGCTTTGTGAAATCTTCACATTTAAAAAGCTGGAATCAAATATTTTTTGGGGCTTTTGAATTTAAACAATTATTATCTGATGAATTGATCCGTTATGCTCTTAATTAGCTCAGAATGATCTCATAAAAAAAAGCAGCTGCATCTCCTTCGAGAATGAAAGAGTCCAAAACGTAGACGAGGACTTGAACCCATCTGCTCACGATCTGCAGGCCAGAGAGTAATTAGGACGCTGGAGAAAGAGAGCAGAAGAAGAGGGGTAAACAACTCTCACTGCAGTGTGGCCGACCGGAGGAATAAATACGGATGTCAGCTGGTGACACATGAAGCCTGAGGTGTGACCTTGTTCATCACACCTGTGACACAGGGACACCTGCCCTCATTTAAACACACATGCTTACGCCTCATCCTCCTCTAGGGCGGCGACGCCTACTTTAAAAAAGGGACAATGATGTGTTTGAGGGGGAAAACAAAAAGGGCCAGTCAGGAAAAAGGGCACAGCGGAGCTCGTTGGCAGGAACACGGAGGTAAGACGTCAGCTCAGTGACCTTTACATCCGCTGAGAGTCAGAGCTTGTGAGCCTCGAGCGGAGGAGACGCTCTGGACGCTTTGGTCCTTTAGACGCTTCACGAGATCACTGACGAACATGACTGAACACGTGAAGATTTGAGCTTAAATATGAAGCTTTGTGCAGCTCAGAAAGGGATTTTTTTTTTTAAAGTGCAGAAAATATTTTTTTTTTTAAAGCGCCCAAAATATTCAAGGATTTGATTAAACTGTGACGTTCAGAGCTTAAATAAAAATAATAACAAAAACATGGAAGCCAGAATGGGAAGACACAAATGTTAAAAATTCTCACATCACCGTTTAGTCCATGATCAAAATAAAAAAAATTGCTCATTTGGGATATTTTTTATACAAAGTCCTGTTTCAGTTCACGTTTTTGTTACAATATTTTTAATAAACTATATAAAAAAAGTTCTTGCAAAACATGTTTCAATACAGACATCATCGGAGACATGTTTCACTAAGAGAACACAGGGATGTTGTTTTTAAGAAATTGTCACATTGCATTCTGGTCATTTGAAGCTTCTGTCGGAGCAAACTAACTCACCTTGAGATCTCTGTGGACGATGTGCTTCTGGTGGCAGTACTGCACCGCCGATACGATCTGTGGGGGAGAGATCATTTAATGTCTGTTCTGTTCTCAGGCTGCGATGAAGGATGTGGTAGAGGGAGGAAGAGGAGGAGATGTGGTCGACAGCGGGACGGTGGTAGAACGGGTTCCTTCGCAGCACATTTACCTCTGAGGCTTTATCAATATTAAAAATGGTTTAAAAACAGGCTGTTTGGGGATTAGTTTGATTTCTTCCATCTCCAAATTTAATCGTTTGTGGACTCGTTTTGGCGTTTTTTGTCAGTCGTCATTTTGTTTTGTTGGAAACCGTGAGTGACACTCAGAGGTTACTTAACGCAAACAACTCCCAACGACGTGTTGTTTACCTGTCAATCACCTTGTAGCCCCGCCCAAAAGCATCCCCTGCTTTATGGTCTGTTTGACTCTAAATGACCATAATTTACTAAATGAACATCATGCTGTATTGAAGAAGACTTGAAAGTAGAGATTAAAACACGGGTCGCCAATTCAAATTTTCACAATTGAAAAGTTGGATCTTACAAATAGTTCCAACTGCATTTTATGTCAAAAAAAACGGTGAATGAAGATTAGAAAAAAAACGGAGAAGCAATCTTGAAGAATTTAAGTAAATGGGATGTGTTCAACACAAGATGGAAGTGTTTGTGAAGTCGTGAGAGCACGGCTGGAGAAAAGAGACATTATTTATACCGTAAGAGTTGGGTGAAGCTTTGTAATCGGATGTTTTGATGTAGTTTTGCATCCATTTGCGTCAATTAATCAAGAATGTGTTGGGGATTCTCGGTTCAAAGTGGAGGCACGAGAGAAAAACTAAGTTTCCTTCAAGGATTTAAAAAGGTAACACACGATGAGGAACTGATTCACAAAACGTACAAATTAAGTCTCACTTTTTTTTTCTTTTTTTTTTATAAACACAAAATAACTTTAGTTCCGGAGACGGTCGACCATCTGAGGGAGCAGAGGTGTGAGAGCAGAACACTGCAGGGGGAAAAAGCTCTGGTACCTGTCTAAATTTAGCCCTGGCCTCTTTTTCCTTCATTCGTCCGTGTGCAACCAGGTAGTCAAACACCTCTCCTGCAGAAGAGAGAGAGAGAGAGCCGTGAATGAGAAGTCAGAGACTAAAAAGGGAAGAACAAAACAAGATGGAAACAAAAAGTGAGTCACAGCTTGTGAGGCCACGCAGACGAGAATAACTTCACATGAACTCTTGTGGAGCAGCAGTGAGCTCGCTGCGAGGGCGTTCTGTTGGCCACGTTGAGGACGAGCTGGAGCCGCTTCCTCCACGGCGAGCCTCTACCGGAGGCACCGAGCTGCCGCTGGAGCTGGGGGAGGGTCGCAGACCCCTCCAGACAGAAACGGGACTCTGGTCGCTCGTGGCGCTAATTGAACTTGAGTGGCTGGCGTGGACGAGCGAAAACATGAACTAAACTAAATAACAAGCTCCCATCTCCTCTCCTCCATTCTCACACAGCGTTTCCTGAATCCTTGACACCCTCCTGCTCTCTCGGCACAGACCTGCAGAGGCGGTCAGTGTTGGTTTCTGTACTTCAATGATCCACGGATGCTCTCCAGGCCAAAGCGAATGTGGCGGCGAACGCTTTGCATGTCGGAGCCAAAAGGGGACCAGAACCACAGATCCGGATCACACACGCATGCAAAACGGGAAGATGAAGATAAAAATAAAAGGTTTGAAACATTTTCTGGCTGCATGACATCCCTGAATATGTCAATGATGCGGAAGTAACTTCTTGAGCACATTGCCCAACTGAGTTGCCCTTATTAGAATGCAATCAGCCTCTGATCCAATCCAGCACATCACCAGCAACACGGCCCTCAGGAGATGTTGCCGGTCATGTCAACATGTCAGTCAAACGTCTGCTCTTAGCTCTTTAGGGCTTTCATGGCGACAATGTTTTAGTCTGGAGCTTCAGCGCCCCAACCCACTGAGACCCATTAGAGATCCAGAGTCTGTAGAGATCCAGTCTGGCTGGACGAGGTCCTCTGGATTCTAGTGACACAACAACAGCTCCTGACCTTTTCTCTCATCACGGCTCATTACAGAGCTTCATAAACAGCCTCTATTGAGGAAGAAAGAACATCTGCTTTAAACTCGCTTGCAGCTTACAGGTCGGCAAGAACGTTCCGACATCCGGCGAGTTTGTATTTTATTTTTCTTTGCAAAACAAACCCCACGAGTTCCTGGAGATCCACACGCTCGAAAGGTCGCCTTGAGAATCAAAGCCGAACCGAGAGAAATATTAAATTAGTTTCATTCAGGATTGAATGCCCCCCCCATTAGCGGTGATGTGATTTGCTCCTCGGCGAGCACGACTTCCCCGAGGAGCAAATCAATGGCAGAAGTGGCCTTTGAGTCCCGCGTGACGCTGCATCCAACGAGAATCCACAAGAAGTCCACAAGAGGACATCCGGCGTGAAGACGAGGAACATTAAAGATTTCTTCCTGCAAAAGCTTGAAAGCGCCAAAGACACGACAATGAGACGCCGGCTCCTGTTCTCACAACGAGGACACTTTACTCTGGAAATGTTTCTCACATTGTTCATTTCATGAGCATCCCTCCTTCACCCTAACCCTTCTTCTTCTTCACTTGCTGCTAAAGCCAACTTAGCTTTAGCAGCTTGCATAAACTCTAATTTGTTGTAAAACCATGGATTGACACGTTTAATGTCCAATATTTTTTTTTTTAATAAAAGTCCTTTCTGCTACTTTCCCTCCTCCTCGGTGGCGTAGTCACAGACTTGTTTCATCGAAGAATAACTTCAACATTCTTCAAAATAAGTTATTTTGTTATTCTAAGGTTTTTCTTTTGAAGCGACATCAGGAGATGTTGTGTTTCCCTCAGAAGTGATGTTCAGTACTCATGCTCTCAGTACTCGTGCTCTCAGTACTCGTGCTGTCGCTCCTCTTCTCTGTGCAGGTGAACACAAGGTGGTTTCATGAGCAGGTTCTGTATCTGCTGCCAGACGAGGACTTGAGCACACGGCTGTCTGCAGTGAAGCTTCCAGACAAGACTGAGGAAACACAGCAAAATAAAGCACGACTCTGCATTTTGTGGTGCAGATTGCGACATCACGCTTCCCGTTCTGGATAAATAATATCCATAAAGAATCTCCCTCAGATGTGTGTCGTCAGGTGGAGGTGCCGCTGCAGACTAAACACAGCTCCCAGCAAGTTAATTATTAAACAAACGCATTTATCACATGTTGGTGTTAATAACTCATAGTTGTGAGGCACAGCGTCTGCAGACACGAGGACTCCTCTCATGCTGATTTCTGTTTGAGGCTTAATATCTAGAAGGAGCTTTTCCTCTGAACTGAATCATTGGACACGTTGCTGTTCAGGTGAGAAGGAAACAGTTTGATCTCAGTCTCACCTCCGCTGGCGTACTCCATCACCAGGTAGAGCGTCCTCTCCGTCTCTATCACCTCGAAGAGCTTGACTACAGAAGGAGAGAGGGAGAAAGAGGGAGAGGAGGAAAGAAGAAGAAGAGAAATAATGAGGAGGGAGAGAGGGATAAGGAGGAGGGAAGAAGAAGGAGGAGGAGGGAAGAAAGAAGAAAAGGAAGAAGAATGAGGAGAGAATAAGGAGAAGAAGAGAAAGAAAAAGGGGGGGAAGAGGAAGAGGAGCAGGAAGAATAAGGGGAGGAGGAAGAAGAGAGAGAGAATACATTATACATTGAATTATGCTAAAAGATGGAGGAGATTCAGACAGAGATAAATACATCATCATAAATAAATACAAATTCCAAGGTGTTCATTGTTACTCAGGTTATACGAGTACTTTCATGTGGAAGAGTTTTCACTGTGAAGCTCGAGATTAAATAAATAAAACAATAAATATAACAAAACATAAGCAGCAATAAAAACATCCAGAAAAGAAAAAAACTCCACCAAGCAGTAAAGAAGTTGCATTACACTGTGTGTGTGTGTGTGTGTGTGTGTGTGTGTGTGTGTGTGTGTGTGTGTGTGTGTGTGTGTGTGTGTGTGTCCCCACCTCAGTACTGCATCGAGCCGATCTTAGCAGCACTGTATATTTACTGCAGTGAGTTCGACTCAGATATAAAAAGAATGAGCGGCTAAATATAGACGAGGTGGGACAGAGAGACAATGAGGGAGAGATGGAGAGGAAGAGAGAGCGAGAGGACAACAAGGGAGAGGCAGAGAGGAAGAGAGAGAGAGACGACAAAGACGGAGAGATGGAGAGGGAGAGAGAGAGACGGAGAGAGAGAGAACGAGAGAGATCTCCATCGTCGGGGTGATTAGACTCACACGTCTAAAGAGGAAACCTCAGAGAGGAAGTTAAAAGTAATTACGGTAGCAGGGAATCTGTCTCCTTCTCACCAAAACACTTGTGTGTGAGTGTGTGCTGTTATTTATCTTCTTTGTTAAAAGTTTCTTTCTGTTTTACAGTGAAGTTGAGACCAGAAACAAAGAGAGACGTGTGAAACATCTCCAGCTGAAAGCAATATTTAACAATTCATAATATCAGATAGGCTCCTCTAATAGGTAATAATGTATAGAATATTAAAATATCAGAAATTATACAAATATAAAATTATATATAAAATATATTATAAAATACAAAATACAGTATATTCTATATAATATATTATAAAATATTATATTATATTATATTATATATGACCTCCTTGTAGTCCTTTATTGGTTACAAACTATCTGGGGGTACTTGATGTATCTTTGTGTATTTATGTATATTTATGTAACCTAGATTTCTACATTTCTATATATGCATAATGCATTTCCTTTCTTCGTTTGGACCGATAGTTCTGTGTCACGTGTGCTTGTAAGTGCATTGTGGGTATTTAAATAACATAATAAAGAATAAAATCCCTCGTGTTGCAGGTCTATTTCAATTCAAACAGCTATTATTTACTTCAATTTTATTTGCTTTGAAAAAATCCTTTTTATTCTCTAAAAGAAAAACCTTCTTATTGTTGTTTTATGTGATATTAATAACATAACTTTAGTTGTATTTGGAAAATTGTGACGTTTATTAAATAATTTCCTCATGTTTTCTGCTACAAACATCAAATGAGGAGATCTAATAACTAAAACTCCTCCTTCTTGTGTGAACAAAAACTAAATAAATAAAACAAAAACAGGACCTAAAAGGCTGAACCAGTGAGTTGAAACCAGCTGACGAGATCCAGGGTCATGTGACCGTCCAGCAGCAGAAAGGTCAAAGGTCAGAGAGCCTTTTGCATGTCGAGTGTCCAGACTCTCACCAGCGTTCATATTCACGCCACATCTTAAATCTCACTCACCTATATTAGGATGATTCAGAATCTTCATTATTCTAACTTCTCTGAAGAGCTGAAATGAAGAGAAGAGAAATGTTTAATTAATGTGTCAAGATGTTATTGTTATATTCACACAAAGGTTGGTACTTTTTATTAAAACACATGAACCGTCTGTTCATGTAAAGGTTTAAGACCTTTACAAATATTTAGCATGCCAAGATTGTCCATATCCAAATTAATACATAAACAATGTCAAAAATAAAAAGTAAAACAGCTGTAAAATCATTTGTATTACTGTTTTCTAAATGGAAGTCAACAGATCTTAATTTCCTCTCAAACATCTCCTTCAGAACTACTTTTTATTCAAGTTTCTCAACAAAAAAAAACTACAATTTACAAGATGACACAACAAGAGTCTACCGTCCCTACACTAATTTTTACTGAATAGAGCCCGAACGAGCAGCTAACGCTAACTACCAGTTAAAGTTAACGAGCTCCTAACGCTAATTATCTATCTGCTAACGCTAATGAGCAGCTAACGTTAACGAGCCCTCGTCCTGCAGACTTGTTCACAACGAGGCATTTTCAGGAGGATAGATAGATAGATAGATAGATAGATAGATAGATAGATAGATAGATAGATAGATTTCACGACATTTTGTAAGATTCTGGCGGTTTCACAGTATTTTTTTGGAGTAAAAACATTCATTCATTGACGCCGAAAAGGACCACTGGCCAACTGAAAAGCTGTTGTGAGTGGTGAACAGCTGTTTTTACGTTGGTGCAAGGTGTTAGGAAGCTAAACATGGAGGGACTTAGGACCCAGGGGAACTCCGTTGACGGTCTGTGGGTGCATCCCAAGTCTCTAAATTGTTGTTTCCTCGCTCCTCGATTGAACCGGAAGTGGTTCTGCGCCGCCATCTTGACGGCCGTCCCAAAGCTGTTATTTGATTGGACGCTGCAGCTGAGCGGACTGATTGCTGGAGTTTCATACCAGAGTGAAGACGATCACAGATTAAACTCAAGCTATATATATATATATATATGTTAGATTTGTTTTCTCATTTACCATCTGGTTAAAACACTTTTTACAACATGTATCATCCTTTCATTCAGTCACGTGAGGCTGATCATTCCTGACTGTCGGTTTGATGAGTTATTTAATTTAAGTTTAACCTGAAACATTGAGCCTAAAAAAATTATTCCAGTGTTGAAAAGAAAACCATAATCATATTGTGGGTTATTTTATAATGATGTGACAATCAGAATTTCAAAACATACTGACGTAAATAATTAATACGCTTTCTGCTGGTAGAAATCGATCCTGCGTATAAGCAGGACAACACAGTATAAATACCACACACACTGTATAAATACTCAATGCAGTTTGTTTAACAGACTACAGAGAAAACATCTCCACTCTGACAGTGATGATAACCGTCTTTATTAGTAGTAGTAGTTTAACACTATTAAATCAACTGTAAACATTATACGATCATTTTAATCTATATTTTAAGTGGATTTTTATTCGAATGTTCGCTAAAACTGTCTGGAGCAGAAAACAACTCTGTTTCGATGGATGATCATGTTTACGGACACAAACTCTGTCAGCTGTTAAAGCGACTGACAGCTGATCAGCTGTGATCAGCTGTCAGTCGGCCGCAGTCATCATAAACCGACGTCGCTTCACGTGGCGCTTCAGAGGAAAGGACGTCTCATGACTCTTAAAACATATTTCCTCGCGTCCTGAGGAAAACGGGGATGCAATTTAGAGACTTGGGATGCACCCAGAGTCTTCCTGCGACGGAGTTTCTGTGAAAGTGGACGAGCTTTACCCAGCATGCAGTTCGGCGGTGTAATTTTATAAATGTACAATTATTAGTGTTACAAAATGTGTCACAAACTGTTGTGTCGTGATGTTTTACCATGTTAAAGAGCATTAGTTGTGGGTTATTAATTGTTGTTATAAAGTTAGAAACTATGACTCAGTCTCAATACACGTAATAAAAGTAGCTTCAACCGCTGCGCCCTCAGCGGTGAGCTGTGTAAAATAAATGTTGCTGCCTGCTGAAAAGCGACAACAGTTGTTACGGTATATGAAAAATTCATACCGTACGAAAATTTGTAACCGGTATACCGGTTGAACCGGTATATCGCACAGCCCTAACTAATACTATAAAAAGTATTAGTTTGATGTCTTTCCTAATTTTGTGGTTTATTGGTTCGGGATGTCATGAGAACGGATACTTAGTCACCAGGTCGGTGGTGAAGGGGTGAGACGGTTAAACGGTGACTACATGGTAGAAGAAGAGGTTGAGGAGGAAGAGGTGAAGAGGAGGTGCCGGAGGAAGAGATGGAGGAGAAGAGGAAGCGGTTGAGGAGGTGAAGAAAAAGAGGTGGAGGAGGAAGAGGTGGAGAAGGAGGAAGAGGTGATCAATAATAAAGAGTTAACGCAGCTCGACATGCACCGGCACGTCTCCACCCTCGGCTCTAATAAGGCGATGGCTGGCTGACACACGCTGCTCCTCCTCCTCCTGAAGAAGAACTGAGCTATCCTCCTCCTCACTGAGTGCTCTGTATTATTCATCACCGTTAGCGACACTCTGTTCTCGTCCTCTCATGAAAATATAAAGTCATCAATGTTTTATTCTTCCTGTCGAGATGTTTTTCAGCCATAAACCTAAAAAAAAAAACTTCCAACAAAACGTAGCAGCTCCGGCGCTCCAAATGAAAAACGGTTTATTTTGATGCTTGACATTTTCTTCTGGCTCAGAAGATGAATTATTAAAACCGGATTGTGTTTCGTCAGCAGCATGACGATCTTTTTTATAGCTTCACAGTTATCTGCATGTTTATCCTCCTGCTGCACAACGGTTCTTTTAAATGTTTTAATTCATTATTTATTGTGCATTGATTATTGCCAACTTCAGTAAAACAATCATTTAAAAATCATAAAATGCCAAAGATAACAGCTTATGTTCTAGATATTATTGCTTAAAAATTATTATATTGTTTGCACATAACTAATCTTCTGAAAGAAAGAAAGAAACTCAAACTGTGGATTTAAAGCTTAAAGCTCCGACTACAAGCTCCATCGTACATATGTGAGGAAGAGGAGGAGAAGGAAGATGAGGAGGAGGAGAAAGAAAGAGGAGGAGGAGGAAGAAGAGTAAGAGGAGGAGAAGGAAGATGGGGAGGAGGAGAAAGAAAGAGGAGGCGGAAGAGAAAGAGGAGGAAAAGAAAGAATAAGACAAATGAGGAAGAGAAAGAAAGAAGAAAGAGAAAGAGGAGGAGGCGGAAGAGAAAGAGGAGGAAGAGAAAGTGGAGGTGGAAGAGGAGGAAGAGAATGAAGAAGAGGAAGATATGGAAGAGAAAAGAGGAAGAGGAGAAAGAACAGGAAGACGAAGAGGAAAAGGAAGAGAAAGAAGAGGAGGAGAAGGAAGACAAAGAAGAGGAGTACTTCCAAAGTAAAGAGGAATACATCTCAGTATCTTTGCTGATAACCAGATATATATCTCAGCTCCAGACAAAAAGAAAAGAAAAGCAGCATTAATCAATATTTCCTATTAGTTTCTCCTTTTGTCACCTTGGCAGGGTTAAAACAACAACAACAACTGGCCAATGAGAATATGGAAATACTTTGTCAGGTATGCAGTAAAACATGATGATGAAAATGATGATGATGAGTCACCACACAACCATGAGGACCTAAACCCTCCGGTGATTCAACAAGAGGTCCCGATTACGCAATTGTTGAATCACTTGAAGCCAGACGTCCTCTTCGTCTCCTCATCTTCCTCAAACAGCTGATCATCAGAGCGTTTACCGACATCAGCTTAGAACCACGACGTCATCGTAAATTATTATTACATCATAAAACTAGAGAGGAAGTTGTTATGAGCCCAAGTTGTGGGTTCAAACTTTGAGCAACATTTATTTGGTTGAATTATTAATACTAGTTTGTGAATTATTCATTCAACTAGTTTGATTATAAAATACTTTACGGAACAACTCCCAAAAAAAATTATAAAATAAATTCTACAAAACCTTTAGTTAAAAAGAAAAATTAAATGAATTAGTTAAATGTGGTTTTAGCATAAACATTTTAAAAAGATTGTCGAACAACAGAATTAATCAGCAACAACTATGATGATCAATTAAATATTAAAGTCGATTATCAGGACGACGACCAAACCTTCTCCGGTTTCATTAATCAGAATATATATCATTTATTATTATTATTATTATTATTATTATTATTATTATTATGTGTTGCGGTTCTAGTAATGATCACAGACTGTAAAAGTTGTTTTTTTTCAAAACTCTTAAAATACCAATGGAGTAAATGCTGATTAAAAAAAAAAGGACAACGCGGCCATTTTCGTCTGCTTTTGTCACCAATCAGGAGCCGGCAGGTGAATAAATAACCACACAATCCTGACGGTTCCGCATTTTGAGAAATACGCTCGTTCTGCTTTCTGGCTGAGAGTTCAATAAGAAGCTTCATAACACTCACATCAGCAGCTTAGCTTAGCATAGCTTAGCATCTGCTAGCCTGGCTCTGTCTAAAGGTGAAACAAATCCAACAAACAAACACCTATAAAGATCCATTAATTAAAATGTTATATTCTTGGTAATACACGGTAAAACAAATTGTTTTATGGGAATTTATATGTCGCACTATTTCTTGTCCAGGACCAGTAGCTTTATGCTAAGCTAATGGGTTGTTGGCTTCAGAGTGGCTTTGATTTCATCGTCTAACTCTCGTGCAGGAAAGCGAGCGCGTGATTAAAATGAGCCTCAAACCTCCACATCAGAAAGAAAGAAACCATGAGCCTATAAATAGAAACGGGACAGAAATAGGAACATTTAAAGTGTCAATCATAAAATAAATAAAGTATATGGAGAGTTGGTTTCTTTTTTCAAGTGTTCCAGTTCCTTAAATAGACATGAAGGTTTGAGTCCAGCAGAGGAAGAGCTTCCTGGACTTTAAGCAGGAAGCTTACACAACGAGGCCAGAGACAAAGAGCCGGCCGCTGGTGCACCGCGCCGCCGTGACTCAGTGTGCGGTTGTGTCGTTGTGCAGTTGGGTCACGCCCAGAGGCCCCCGGGGGCCGCAATCAATGTACAGCTTTGGAAAAACTGATGGAAAACCACGCCGACAGGACGAGGGGAGAAGAGACGAGGCTGAACATCAACACATCATTCCCCCCCCACCCCCGTCTGATGAGCTAACAACCCTTAGGAGCTACAGAGTCGATATCGCTCCGACTTCAATGAAACCACTTCCCGGACGAGAGACCGAGCCAAAATGATCAACGCACACACGCACGAAAAGAGAAAGCTTTCACACCTCTGAACATTTGCATATTAAAAACAAACAACCTACTGGTTTGGTTTATTTAACCAGGAAACCAACCAGTCCCTCCCAGTTACACCACAACCAACCAGCATGAATATTTTTTTTTATGTATATATTCAAATATATATTTATACACACAAAAAAACTAATTATATATACACACACACACACACACACACATTAATACTCAATCTGTTGTGCTTCATGAATTAGTAAACGAGCAGCGTGGGGCAATTACCTTCTGAAGGCTATTAGGGTTCAGCTGCGTCTTGTCTATGATCTTAATTGCCACCTGTGGAGAGAGAGAGAGGGAGGGAAAGTATTAATAAAAACACACAAAACTGGAGGAGGAGGAGGAGGAGGGTAAACAATCAAGAAGCAAGAGCCTGAATGTATCTGAGACAGTTTCCAGCCGGCCAATAGAACACCCACCTTGAGCCACCAAAAAACAAAACATCTTAATAAATTAATCTTGATAAATTATACAACTTGTCAATATTTGTGTTTTTGAGCTATGGAATATACCCAGTAATATTTGTAAAATAGGATATCTGCGCAACATATATGCTTTTCCTGCTTGTCCTCTCCGCTAGTGCACCTCTCAGCTGCCCTGTGCACGTCTCTGCTGCGCGTGCACGTGCCAGATCCATTTGGCCCAAGAAAGGCATTATAGCTGCGCCTCGCCTGGAATCCAGACGAGAGCAGGCGGCCGCAGCAGGAGGCGTTGTCAAAAAACTGCGATCAAGTCGGACAGTTTTCAGCTGACTTCAAAGTACACACAGGAAGTCACAGAAAAAATGACTTCCTGTTAGTTCCGATCGTTTTGATACGTGTTGTATAAATACGATTTTGTATTAGCAACCACACAAGATATGTTTTTAGATCAAACATGAGACTAATAGTCAACAATCCAGTGTTAAGTAGTACAACTACACATAAAATAAGGATTTTCTCCAACACGTGGTGTTTGCTGTCAGATCTAAGAGCCAATCAGCTCTCTGATGTGGCGACATCATGCACTGGGCCACGCAGTCGATGGAGAGCTACTGCGGAGCCTGGCTCTCAAATCGATGGCCGCCTTGATCTCGTGAGAATAACGTTCACCGCGTGTGCATGACGTCAGAGCAAGTCGGGACCAAGTCGGACACAAATCTAACCGGCATGCATTGCGTGCCGATCGCCGGCTCATCTCGAACGAGTCTAATGATTTGGCCCAAAAGGTGCACGTTCCTGTCGTATGCTTTTATTTTTAAGGCGGCTCGCGGAAGGTAAAAAGGAAGTTGCATTGTGTGTGGATTTAATGTCGAAAAGCTACTGATAATATGGTAAACTTTGTATACAAATTAGAAACAGTAACGGTATTAGCACTCCCCCGAAGAGGCACAAGGTTAGTTAAAAAGTTGGAATAAATATGTACGTTTTAAGGAAATTAGCGTTATGCTGTGTTCACACCAAACGCGGCGCGAATTTGACGCACGACCAGATTACATGCAAAGTCAATGCACAGGTTGCGAAAAAGCTTTTTTTCTCGCCGGGTGACGCGAATAGCACGTTTGACGTTGAAATTTAGGAAGCGGCCGTCATTCAGACGCTGTTGTGGGACTATGGATAATATTATGAACCCAGACACGATGGAGTTTGATGTTCTGACGTATGTGGAATTTACACAACAAGTATAAAGCAGAACTAGTGGTTATTTCCATGGTGGATGGCAGAATCGGTATCCGTTTTACGAAAATAAGCCAGACGCAGTTCCTGGAGGAGCTGTGTGCGGCTACGGATGATGTTATGAACCCAAACACGAGGGCGTTTGACGTTCCAACGTTTTTGGGACTTCCACAAGTATAAAGCAGAACTAGTGGTTATTTATTCCATGTCGATAGCGGAAATGGGGGCGCGTCAAAGGGGGCGTGGCTTATCTCCGTTGTTTGGTGTGAACGCAGCATAAGTGTTGGCTGTGTGTGTATGCTGTTAATGCAAACAAGGAGTAAGCTAACGTAACGTATAAAATGTGAAGAAGATGAAGAAAAAGAAGAAGTTGCTCGTTAATTATGAACCAATCAGAATGCTCGACCTGAAAGCCTCCATCACCGCCTCTGAGACTCAGAGTCGTTAGAAAAGTTCCTCCAGCGCCGGTAGTTTGAAACCTTCTACCTCATTGTAAAGTAAAGCTTCTATGAAATCCTGTTTTAATGTTTAATGTTGTTCAACACGAGCAGAAGAGTCTGAATTAAATCAAAGAATAAACAAACTACGATCTGACTTTAAATGATGGCTTGTAATAAAAACTCAACGGTTAAAATCCCCAAAGAGCCGAAAACGTCAAGTCAAACTTCTTCTCGTCTTTAGAAGAAAACTCCAATATTTCTTGGTTTTAATCAGTTTTCAGAGTTCTGGTTGAAAGTGTCTTTAACTTCAGAGCATTACTTAACTTATTTTCTTAACGGGGAAACATTACAGCGTGAACGTCGTCAGATTTAATGGAAACACGTAAAATATCTGTAAAATCAGACTGTTCGCGCTCACAAAGCACAATTCTATGGTATTAAATCGTATGAGCATATTTGTAAATAAATTTTTCTGATTAATATCATATTACTAATATTTGTTTTCATTTTCTTACAGAAATGCAAATATGAGCAGCACATAAACAAACATTTATTTAAACTTAATTTGTTGCTTTTTTATTTATTTTTAACTTCAAATAAAAAATGAAATAAAAAAACATGACACCTTCGTTACTTTCACTCCGAAACCGGCAGAATATTCTTTACATTTATACGGTCGCGTTTGTCTTCAGGGTTCATACACATTTTGACCAATGTATTTCAATGACTTTATACCAAATTTCCATGAACAAACATTTTGTGAAATCTCGGTGTATACATGAAAAAGTTAGAAAATGTAGTATTTAAACTAACAACCGACTGGAAAAAACTCTGGGGTCGTGAGGAGAATTGAGTGCTGCTTAATTTTCTGTAAAGCACAATGGGTTTCAGTATTTACCTACTGATGAGGTAATCACAAGAAAAGTACATTTTGTATACAAGAATCGTTTCGAATTGCACTTTTTGTTTAATTTATTTTGAATTTGTGGAAAAGCTGCTCCTCAAGACAGTGACTTTGTCCACAGTAAAGTGTTTGTCATAGATTCAGTGAGTGAGTATTCTCAGTTAAAGTTAGGTCATTTGAGTCTTTTTGAAACTACTTCTTAGTTGTTGGACTTTTTTGTAATACCTCGTGTCCTGAAGAAGCACTTTTTGTTTTTTAATTAAAATGCAGCTAATTGAGTGTAAAAGGGAATAGTTCCCTCTCTCACCAGCTGCTCGTTTTGGTTTATCATTGAACTTGTTTTTGTGTTGGCATACATATCATCCTGTACTATTTCAGGTTCAAACTGCACCATCTTTTCATTAAATAAATTTGAGAAGTTGAGAATGTTCCTCGATTTGGGTCATTAAGGGTCCCGGAGCCAGACCAGTTGAGAACCAGTGCCTTAAATGACACAAATGAATGAATGAATGAATGAATGAAAGAAAGAAAGAGATACTCAGCGTATGCCTGTGTCTTTCTTTTAAAAGCATATTCATTATTTTAAACTCAGCGTAAATGAACGTCATGAACATATATTTAACACATTTCTATGACTTTTCCACAATCTTTGGGATTTAATTTTTTTCAAGGACTTTTCCAGGCCTGGAAATAACCATTTTAAAATTCCATGGGTTTTCCAGGTTTTCCATGACCGTAAGAACCCTGTGTCTTCCTTAATTAGGTCTCACCCCCCTCCCAGTCTCACCTCTCTGCCGGTGAGGATGTGCCGGGCCAGCTTGACCTTGGCGAAGTTGCCCTTGCCGATTGTCTTGAGCAGCCGGTAGTTGCCCACGTGGGGCTGCTGGGGCTCCTCGGCGCTGCGGGATCGAACGCCGGTCCGGGCCGAGCGTGCGCTGATCTCCTGGCGACCATTACTGTGAGACGTGTGCTGCGAGGAGGAAGGGGGGGGGGGAGAGAGAAAAAGAGTGCTGTTATTGCCATGACTCATGCTGACCCACTGTGCCGTTTACACTTCAGACGCCGCAGGAAATAAACGGTGGATAGAGATAGCGAGATATATATATATATATATATATATATATATATATATATGATATTCATAGTTCAGCCTCCAGACGAGAGCTTCTCCTCCAGGTGGCTGATGAACCAAACAGACGTTATCGTCTCAGTGTTACGTCTTTAAATGACATTTTTATGCCGTTTTTCATTCTTTTCAATCTTTATGTGAATCACAAATAAACTTTTCATGGATCGAATGTCTCATCTGGACGTTTTTTGTCATATCGTTTTGAACACGCTGAATGTTCATAAAACACAGATGCATTCTGGTCTTCTTTTTTTTTTTAACTACAATCAAAGATCAACTGCAATCGTGATTGATTTTCTTTGTTTTGTTTGGGTGCCATGTTTAAACCCCCTCCGTTTGTTCAACCCCCTCTGTGTCCCAACAGCTAAAAATAAAAGGAGGTTGGTAGATACTCGGCGCGGCCTCGGTATCGACCGATAGCTCGTTAGCGGCGCTGCCCTCGCCCGGCTGCAGTGACCCTGATCGGCCCACAGACGAAGAGGAAGAGACGGAGACGAACCACCAGAGCTCAGACGCAAACGCACAAAAAAAATTTATACAAAAGCCGGAAAAACTAAAAGAGGTCACAGGAAACCTCCACTTGATGTTTCACACCGAGCCGATTAATAAATAATAATAAGTTGATGTCACATGATTAATTATATAAGCTCCTGTTAGATAGTACAGAATATAAAAGGTCCCAGAAAACTTTAAACATACAAACACACATGATAAGGTCAGTGTTGAATACCAGCCTTTGGGAGGAATTAAAAACTGTATTTTTTCCTTTCACGTCCACCAGATACCAGGAGTACTACAATATTGCACTCAGGAAAGGTAAAGATACTCTAAAGAACCTGTACTCAAATTAAAAGTACTGTTACTTTAAATGAATTGTACACAAGTAAAAAAGTACTCTTGCTTTAAAAAAGTTGCACACAGAAACATTTAAAATGTCCATGTTTTCTGGCGAACAACCATTTCCTTCCAGCAAAATATAAAATAGATAATAAAAAGTCTCCCAGTTCGGTGTGCTGGTTTCGGTCCACTGGTTCCGTACTCACAAGGCTGTGGTGTCTTCTAGCCGACTGGGAGCCCGTCATGTTTCAACTGGGAGCGATGCCCAGAGAGACTCCCAGTGTCCCAGACCTCCCACCCCAGTTAGCCTGCTACTGGCCGACACCGGAAAACATGGACCGTGCCCTTTCAGAATAAAAGCACCGAGTCAGCTGCTTTCAGGGCGGTGATGGGAGTTTTTTCCAAGTGAGTCTGCTCCAGTACTGCGTTTTACACACAAGTATGAGGTACTTGTACTTGCTTTTTATGCCACTTTTCTCCATTTTGGAAGCCAATATTGTATTTTTTACTCCACCACATTTATTCGATAACTTTTAAGTTGCTTTGTAGTTTAACAAAGTAAAACATAATTCGAGCCAGAAGATTATAAATTATTAACGTCAGCTCCACTTTTAGCAGCTGCAGCATTAAGATGATAAATGTATATACAAAGGTCACGTGACATGTAGTATTCTGAAAGGAGTACTTTCACTTTTAGTATATTTCGATGCTTTGAAGTAAAATTTTGAACGTACAACGTTTGTTTGAGTATTTTCCACACTATCGTAGTAATACTTGTACATGGAAGAAGTATTCTGATCTTTTACTTCCGTAAAGCAACACGACCTCTTCCACTAAATATTTCAGGCAGATCCAGATAAATATTTCAGCATTAAATATGTTTTCCGCAGTACTTCAGATCACCGAGCGGCTGAGCGTTTCCTCTTAAACGAGTCCCCATTATTATGAGTCTGAGGAGCCGCAATGCATGCTGGGCCGGTTGAATTTGACCAGGAAGCTCACGTCTCGGATAAATTCTTGATGATGCGGTTAGATTCAGTGAGTGAGTATTCTCAGTTAAAGTTAGGTCATTTGAGTCTTTTTGAAACTACTTCTTAGTTGTTGGACTTTTTTGTAATACCTCGTGTCCTGAAGAAGCACTTTTTGGTTTTTAATTAAAATGCAGCTAATTGAGTGTAAAAGGGAATAGTTCCCTCTCTCACCAGCTGCTCGTTTTGGTTTATGATGCGGTTCACATCAATATGACGTCATACGAAGTATAAATCGTATGTTTCAATGTGATTTCAAAACAGACCCGATAATTAATTACTTAATATACACACACACACCTTTAATTATTCATATTCTATTGTTTTTACGAGCTGCAACTAACGATTATTTTCATTATCAATTGAATTGATATCATCTGTCATTTAGACAAAATAAAACATTTCCTCACGCGGTGACGTCTGCAAACGTCTCGAAGGCCTTTAGTCTGATTTATTCTGTTTTATAAACCTCCTGTGTCTCTTTAGCGCATTCTGTGACGTGTGGACGTAAGTTTAGACGATATATCGTTTAGTTTGTTACATTTTAAGTGTGAAATCAGCGTACATGGAGGTCAACTGCTGCCTGCTTGGCCAGGTCTCTTTCGTGAAAGATGTTTTAACTAGTTGAATAAATACAAATAAAGCGCACACAAACGTATTTCTTCCGTTTCAATCTTTGCTGGTTTCCAGTCGTATTTTTTTCATTTTGCAGCTCATGAAACGTCCCCCGTTCTCTGCAGGGATCAATAAGATGTCTCCACATCTTGTTTGTGCAGGATCGGTCTTATCTCCAGGTGATGAGTCATGAGATTCTGATGATTTCACACATGGAAGTTACACAGATCGGAGTATGAATTTATATAACCGCTGAATTCAGGCCAAGAACACGGAAGAAATGCTTTTTTTTTTTAAGGATTACGTTTGGCATGAAGAGAAAGTTGAAAATAGTAGATTTTTTAAATGTTTGTATTAGTTTTGTTTAAATATATTTAAAAAACAGCAATTTAAAAATGCCACCCTATATTTTGAAAACATTTTTAAATGTTGAATGAATCAGGCAATAATTAAAATAGTTGCAACCAAAAGAAATTTTCGAAGAAAAATAAAACAAAAAATAAACTTTTGTAGCAACTTTGATTGTATACATTATTATTATAATATATGTATTAGTATAGCCTATATTCGTTTGTTTTTTGCCAGGAAAATAAATAACTTAGTTATTAATTTGTTTAATAAAATTATATTTTTTATCTTTTTATTTTCTGCATGTTTAAAAAGTTAGAAAAGAATACCAACAGACACGTTGCTGCCTTTATTGGTTTAATTTGTAAAATCCTAAACCGGAAGCTACGTTGTCGGTCACGGGGAGGCGGGACTTGTGAGCACTAACGGAGGGAAGCTGAGCGGTTGAAACCTTTAAGTGACAGCTGGGCGTGCCAATCGCGAGCCCGGACCGAAACTACTGTTGCCTGCCAGAAATCAGAAGGCAAAGTACTGTAGTTGTGTCCCTCTGTTGGGCCTAAATACCCCGAATATAACAATTACCTTTTCAAAACTTATCACAATTAACATGATCATATAATGCGTGCAAATAAATCCCCAAAAACAAACATCGGGTGAAATTAAAGAGCTTGTTTTGACGTGGAGGATGTGCTTGTTTACGATTTGGGCACACAAAGTGTGAAACAAATCAGCTTTATCATGCAGTGCAATGATGCAACATAATCAGCTGCAGTATAAGCACAACATGCACCCGATTATAGAAGATATTCGAGATATTTAATTCACATTTTACAGAAACAACCCGTAATACTCACACTTTCCGTCACCTTCTCGTTGACCGTCGGCAAAGGAGTTTTTGTTGACATCTTTATTATTTGTCCTTAATCCCAGCAGTCGCCGTCTGATGTGCTCTAAATAATACAAAAAATAAAATAAAGATCCCCCGACAGCTCCTTCGGTCCGGAGCCCGAGATGATCGCGCTGCTTCGGGGGAAACAGCCTCCGCGACGATCGTGACTATTTAAAAAAAGAAAAAACAGATCGGACGTGTTAGAGAGGAGCACCGGAATGAAACATAAATCCCCCACTTAATAAAAAATAAATTATAATAATTATAATAATCTTATGCTCACTTATTTACATGGCGCGTGGCCCGGTGTGGGAGAAAAAAAAACTATTTTTCCCCTCTTTCCTCCCCCCGCCCCACACACACACCACCACCACCAAGTGTTTAAAAAGAAGCCATGGCGTCGAAGGTCACCAGCCGACGGCTCTCGGAGGGGTTCTCAAGGTTTCCGAGGCCGAAATACTGACAGTGGACGCGGGTTTCTTCCATCTCCGACGACCCGGAGTGAAGCTGGTCCGTCGGTTCTAGGTGGGACCAAAATGGCTACTCAGCGGCTGGGCTTGGATTAGGATGCCTTCAGGGACACCTTGACAGGCTCCGACGTCAGAGCTTTCTCGCGAAGCAGTCGAACGACCAACTGTTCTTTCATTATCGACGAGGAGGAGGCGAAGTACTCTACGGAAGCACACTGGGATGAAAAAATGGAGATTAGTCATTATAATGAGACGTTATCTCATAATTATGATGATTATGACTTATTATCTCACATTTATGAAATAATGATTTATTATTTCATAATTATGATTTAGTATCTCATAATTATGACTTACTATCTTATGATTATGACTTACTATCTTATAATTATGAAATAATATGACTTATTATTTCATAATTATGACTTAGTATCTCATAATTATGACTTACTATCTTATAATTATGATTTATTATCTCAGAATCTCAGAATAATATGACTTATTATTTCAGAATTATGATTTAATATCTCATGACATACTATCTTATAATTATGACTTACTATCTCAACTTACTATCTCATAATATGACTTATCTCATAATTATGAGTTCATAATTCATGATTATGACGTATAGTTTCTCATAATATGACTTATAGTTTCTCATAATGACTTATCTCATAATGACTTACTATCTCAAAATTATGAGATAGTAAGTCATAATAATGACTTTCAATCTTATGACTTACTATCACATAATTATGACTTATTATCTCATAATTATGACTTACTGAGATAATAAGTCATAATTATGACTTACAGGATCTTAATTTTTTCATCAGAGTGCTCGGTAGTTATTCACGTATTTTTTTAAATCAGAATCAGAATCAGAAACAGTTTATTTGCCAGGAATGTTTACACAAACGAGGAATTTTTCTCGGCGGAAGGTGCATACATTAGACATGAGACGTTAGACGAGACAAACAACAATCAACAATCAACGACAACAACAGTGCAATGGGTATTAAATTAAGTATAAGATAAAGTGCTCAGACAAACAGATAATGTTAATGTAAGTGTATGTTAAAGTGACATGTGTGTTTAAATATGAAGTGTGCACGGAGTGACCAGTAAGAAGAAAGAAAAGAACGAAGAAAGAAAAGATAGAAAAATAGTCCTGGGGGTGACAGAGTCAGTCAGTGGGGGACCCGGGCTCTGTTGATGAGCCCGACTGCCGACGGGAAAAAACTGTTAGTGTGGCGTGAGGTCTTGGTCCTGATGGACCTCAGCCTCCTGCCAGAGGGGAGGGACTCAAACAGGTTGTGTCCAGGGTGAGAGGGGTCAGCTACAATCTTTCTTGCTCCGTCCGGAGTCCTGGAAGCGAACAAGTCTTGGAGGGACGGCAGATTGCAGCCAATCACCCTCTCAGCAGAGCGGATGATGCGCTGCAGCCTGGCCTTGTCCTTGGCAGTGGCTGCAGCATGCCAGACGGTGATGGAGGAGCAGAGGATGGACTCAACGATGGCATGTAGAATTGCACCATCATTTTCTTTGGCAGGTTGAATTTCTTCAGCTGCCTCAGGAAGAACATCCTCTGCTGGGCCTTCTTGGTGATGGAGCTGATGTTCAGTTCCCACTTGAGGGGTGAAGGGTGGTAAGAGGCGTGAGCCTCTGGTGGGCTGGGGGAGGGGGAGATGATGGTCTGTGGCTGGTTGATGGGCCTGTGGGGCGTGGCGTCAGGACTGCTCCATTGTCTATCAAAGCGACAGTAGAACTCGTTCAGCTCGTCTGCTAGGCGGAGGTCGTTCATGGCGTGGGGGGTTTTCGGCTTGTAGTTGGTGATCTGCCTGAGCCCTCTCCAGACAGAAGCAGAGTCACTTTCTGATAGTTGTTGTTGCAGTTTCTCATAGTACAGTCGTTTAGCATCTCTCACCGCCTTGCTAAACCTGTATTTTGACTCTGTGTACAAGTCCTTGTCCCCACTCCTGAATGCCTGATCCTTTTGCAGCCGTAGCTTTCTGAGTTCCGCTGTGAACCAGGGTTTGTCGTTGTTGTAACTCACCCTGGAGCTGGATGGAACACAGCTGTCCTCACAGAAGCTGATGTAGGAAGTTACAGCCTCTGTGAACTCATCCAGACTGTTAGTAGCAGTCCTGAAGACATCCCATGCTGTACAGTCCAAGCACGCCCGAAGATCCTCCAGAGCAGGGGTGTCAAACATGCAGATCCGGCCCGCCAGGCGGATCAGTCCGGCCCGCGGGATAATTGTTAAAATTGCAGAAAGAAAAAAAAGAAAAGAAAAAAATAACTACCTGAGTTGGGACTCAAACCACTGATCCTCTGATTATAAGATGGGCATAATAACCATTGAGCCACAGTCACAATTGATTGCAACACTGACTTTACTAAACATATTGCCCAACTGCGAGGGAATCTGCAGAGGAGAGCCCAGGCAGGTAAACAGTGGGCTGATGTCATTTTTTTTTGTATGTTTCTAGCTTATTGAAGAAGAACCTTAAAATAGGGTTTATCATCCAAAAACCTTCACGATTGATTTAAACATAGAGAAATATTGTCATTATGTATGCGTTATTATGCTATGATTTTACTGGTCCGGCCCACTTGAGATCAAAATGGGCAGCATGTGGCCCCTTAACTAAAATGAGTTTGACACCCCTGTTTCAGAGCCTCACTGGTCCACTTCTTGAATTTCCTCACCACAGGTTTGCAGAGCTTTAGTTTCTGCCTGTATGAGGGAATCAGATGAACCATGGCGTGGTCAGAGTTTCCCAGAGCAGCAAGAGGAACGGCGTGATAAGCCCCACTGATTGTGGTGTAGCAGTGGTCCAGAATGCTCTTCTCTCTAGTAGGGCATTTAATAAACTGTCCGGGTAGGTCCGCTCCACACACCGTATCTGCTCGGCGAGCGTCCGCTGTGCGTCCTGCGCGTTGGCCTGCGGCACCATGTAAACACCGACCAGGATGAATGAAGCGAACTCACGTGGGCAGGAGAAGGGTTTGCAGTGGATGATGAGGGATTCCAGGTCCGGCGAACAGTACTATATAATCACTGTTACGTCGTTACACCAGCCGTTGTTGAGGTAGAAGCAGATTCCTCCACCCTTCGTTTTGCCGGAGAGCTCCGTGTCGCGGTCCGCTCTGAACAGCTGGAAGCCAGCCAGCTGGAACGCGGAGTCCGGTATCGATCCACAGAGCCAGGTCTCCGTGAAGCACAAAACGGAGGAAGAAGAAAAGTCTCTGTCTCTCCCAACAAGGAGCTGAAGTTCGTCCAGTTTGTTGCACAATGAGCGGATGTTCGAGAGAAATATGCCCGGCAGCGCTGTACGGGATCCCCGTTTACGAAGACGCAGCAGCGCGCCAGCACGTTTCCCTCTCCTGCGGCGTCTCACTGCGTGAGCCAAGGTGAGCGCACCTTTCACAAGAATGTCCAGTAATTCCACAGAAGTAAAAAAAGTTGGAAATAAGTCCGCTGGAGTTGTTCCCCTGATGTTCATGAGCTCATCTCTGGTGAAAGAGCTCCGGGAATCGCAGCAGAAAGCAGCATTTAACACAAAAACAACAAAAAACGATGAGCACCTACATACCGAGGCAGCCATCTGCGGCGCCATCTTGTTAGCTAAAATAACAAAGGAGTGGCTTCGGAACAACTCTGACCATTCTTGACTGGCCCAGCCAGAGCCCTGACCTAAACCCAATTGAGCATCTCTGGAGAGACCTGAAAATGGCTGTCCACCAACGTTCACCATCCAACCTGACGGAACTGGAGAGGACCTGCAAGGAAGAATGGCAGAGGATCCCCAAATCCAGGTGTGAAAAACTTGTTGCATCATTCCCAAGACTCATGGCTGTACTAGCTCAAAAGGGTTAATGAGAAATAAAACGAACTTTTTTTGATTTTAGCAAATGGCTGCAATGAAACAAAGAGTGAAAAATGTAAAGGGTCTGAATACTTTCCGTTCCCACTGTATATGCTGTGCACACATGTGGAGGTATATATAGATATATTGTTGGTGTAAATGTGGGTATTTAAATGTTTGCATAGATACTCGCTAAACCATAGTAATATTATTATTATTTATTTTTTTACTTCGGTATTTTGATTATTTTTTATTTGAAGCCATGAGTTGTGTTTTCGGAGGCCGTAGATTGACAACTGTTCTTTTGAAAGTCCCCATCTTTAAATAACATCCATTCAAATATCATGACACAATTTCACTCAATTAACCAAAGAGGTCTAGAAGACATTATACAACATCTGAAAACATCCTCCTCCTGCTTGGATATTCTACCAACACACTTTTTCAAAAATATTTCACACTGCATGACCACTGATCTTTTACAAATTGTAAACACATCCCTTCTCTCAGGTGTCTTCCCACAAGCCCTGAAAACTGCAGTGATTAAACCACTTCTAAAGAAGGCAAGTTTAGACCCCGAAATATTGAAAAACTATAGGCCAATATCAAACCTCCCATTCTTAAGTAAAATAATGGAAAAAGTGGTTTTTCAACAGCTGAACAACTTCTTGGCTGAAAATAACTGTTTCGATGTCTTCCAGTCCGGCTTTCATCAGCACCACAGTACTGAAACTGCTCTTGTTAAGGTTTTCAACGACATCCACTTAAACACAGACAGTGGCAGAACTTCAGTCTTAGTATTACTGGATCTCAGTGCTGCATTCGACACGGTCGATCATGACATACTACTAGACAGACTGAAAGTCTGGGTAGGGCTCTCTGGTGCAGCACTTAACTGGTTTGAATCCTACTTGAAGGACCGACAATACTTTGTGTCGGTAGCTAATTACACATCAGAGCTGACTAGGATGACATGTGGTGTTCCCCAAGGCTCAATACTGGGGCCTCTTCTGTTCAACATCTACATGCTTCCACTGGCTCAGATTATGAAAAACAACAAAGTGTGTTATCATAATTATGCAGATGACACACAAATCAACATAACTATATCACCAGGGGACTATAGTCCCATACAAGGGCTGGCTAACAGTGGCGGCTGGTGACATTTTTTTTGGGGGGGGCGCAGTTGGGCGGCGCGGTTTAAATAGCACTCCACAATGAGAAGAAAAGAGGTTTGGAGTAGAATATTCTAAAAAACAAAGCTTTATTTCAAGAAAACACAGTGCTCAACACTGTCCAATAACAACTATCAACAAACTGTAACTTTGGGCATGAGAGGTTCAGAGCAGAATGGTTTAAGAAACATTCAATGTGGTGGCCAGAGCAACTTCAGGGAATACATTGACGTAGCATTCAAACTGGGGGCCCTGCAGTAAGGTGGCACTGATGAGGTGGTCTTTGAAGGCAAAGCGTTCCCTGGTGTGTCCAAGTATGGTGTCACAAACCTACAGATAAATATATAGAGAGAGACAGAGACAGTAAGATAAGTTGTGGGGAAATATCTACTACAAACAGGCTTCATACTACAGACAAAAAACTATGTTTTGTGTGTCTTGATGGTTGTAGCTATGACACACACGCACACACGCACGCGCACACGCACACACGTTGGGGATTGAATTGGTATTTTAGATAAAGTTATAGCCTGATATGATATCCACCCAAATCTAACAATGTCCAACATGTGTTCTGCTGTGAGAAAGATAAAACATTAAACTTTAACACAGGCATCTGCTGATTTTGACACTCACTTCTGCAGCAATCCTTCAAGCTCATCTTCCTTCATAGCCGGCGCTTCCTCTGCTGCTCAGAAGCCACTGCACACTGAGCCTCCAGCTAGCAGCTCCGGTTAGCATGTAGCTTGGTGCATGTAGCTTCACTGCTGAATATTTAAATCCGGACGTTCGGGTCCCAACTCTTTCAGCCTCTTCTTGTCAACATCTGATCGTGGATTGAAAGGTGTTTCGCGTAGAGATACCACAGAGTTTTCAGTCGCCATACTAACATAATCAAAGTCTCTGCTAGCTGTGTTGCTCGCGTAGCTACGTGGGAGCTATATGGGGTGTGAGGGTCTCTGATAAAGGTCTCTGATTGGACGAATAGTCCAACCACGTTGCAATAAGAAACGATGTCATTGGCTAGGGCGCAGATTCGTGCGCCCGAAGATTCACGTTTCATCCGCCAATGAGAAGCTGTCCTTGCCGTCACGAGGGTGAAATGTTTGTTAGCTTTCCATAGACACACATTGGGCCGGCGCCCCGAGAGGGGAGGGGCTTTTCTCAGTAATGATGAATGGCGATATATTATATTTAACTTAAGTGGTTGTTGACAGGGGCTTACGGTCTCCCACACACATTTAGCGCGTCAACACGGTATATTTCTTATTTAAATTATTTGATATATAATGTTTTTTGACAGTATATATTATATATATTTTTTCTTCTTTTTTTTTTTTCATCGCAAAATTTTAGGAGGGGCGGCGCCCTAGCGCCCTCTATTGACGCACCGCCACTGCTGGCTAAATGCATTGAACAAATCAATAACTGGATGTGCCAGCATTTTCTTCAATTAAATAAAGATAAAAACAGAAGTAATTGTTTTTGGTCCAAAGGACGAATGATTGAAAGTGAGCGCTCAGCTTCAATCACTAATGTTAAAAACCTCAAACCAAGCCAGAAATCTAGGTGTAGTTATGGATTCAGACCTCAACCTGAACAGCCATATCAAGACAATTACAAAATCAGCCTACTATTACCTGAAGAATATATCAAGGGTTAGAGGACTTAGGTCTCAACAGGGTTTGGAGAAACTTGTCCATGCATTTATCTTCAGTAGACTGGACTACTGTAACGGGGTGTTCACAGGCCTCTGTAAAAAGTCAATCAGAAAGCTGCAGCTGATTCAGAACGCTACAGCTCGAGTCCTCACTAAGATCAGGAAAGTGGATCACATCACTCCAGTTCTGAGGTCTTTGCACTGGCTTCCTGTCAAACAAAGAATTTACTTTAAAATCCTGCTGCTGGTTTATAAAGCACTGAATGGTTTAGGGCCTAAGTAGGTTTGTGATCTGCTGCTACCTTATGAACCATCCCGACCAGTGGCGGTGCGTCAATAGAGGGCGCTAGGGCGCCGCCCCTCCTAAAATTTTGCGATGAAAAAAAAAAAAGAAGAAAAAATATATATAATATATACTGTCAAAAAACATTATATATCAAATAATTTAAATAAGAAATATACCGTGTTGACGCGCTAAATGTGTGTGGGAGACCGTAAGCCCCTGTCAACAACCACTTAAGTTAAATATAATATATCGCCATTCATCATTACTGAGAAAAGCCCCTCCCCTCTCGGGGCGCCGGCCCAATGTGTGTCTATGGAAAGCTAACAAACATTTCACCCTCGTGACGGCAAGGACAGCTTCTCATTGGCGGATGAAACGTGAATCTTCGGGCGCACGAATCTGCGCCCTAGCCAATGACATCGTTTCTTATTGCAACGTGGTTGGACTATTCGTCCAATCAGAGACCTTTATCAGAGACCCTCACACCCCATATAGCTCCCACGTAGCTACGCGAGCAACACAGCTAGCAGAGACTTTGATTATGTTAGTATGGCGACTGAAAACTCTGTGGTATCTCTACGCGAAACACCTTTCAATCCACGATCAGATGTTGACAAGAAGAGGCTGAAAGAGTTGGGACCCGAACGTCCGGATTTAAATATTCAGCAGTGAAGCTACATGCACCAAGCTACATGCTAACCGGAGCTGCTAGCTGGAGGCTCAGTGTGCAGTGGCTTCTGAGCAGCAGAGGAAGCGCCGGCTATGAAGGAAGATGAGCTTGAAGGATTGCTGCAGAAGTGAGTGTCAAAATCAGCAGATGCCTGTGTTAAAGTTTAATGTTTTATCTTTCTCACAGCAGAACACATGTTGGACATTGTTAGATTTGGGTGGATATCATATCAGGCTATAACTTTATCTAAAATACCAATTCAATCCCCAACGTGTGTGCGTGTGCGCGTGCGTGTGTGCGTGTGTGTCATAGCTACAACCATCAAGACACACAAAACATAGTTTTTTGTCTGTAGTATGAAGCCTGTTTGTAGTAGATATTTCCCCACAACTTATCTTACTGTCTCTGTCTCTCTCTATATATTTATCTGTAGGTTTGTGACACCATACTTGGACACACCAGGGAACGCTTTGCCTTCAAAGACCACCTCATCAGTGCCACCTTACTGCAGGGCCCCCAGTTTGAATGCTACGTCAATGTATTCCCTGAAGTTGCTCTGGCCACCACATTGAATGTTTCTTAAACCATTCTGCTCTGAACCTCTCATGCCCAAAGTTACAGTTTGTTGATAGTTGTTATTGGACAGTGTTGAGCACTGTGTTTTCTTGAAATAAAGCTTTGTTTTTTAGAATATTCTACTCCAAACCTCTTTTCTTCTCATTGTGGAGTGCTATTTAAACCGCGCCGCCCAACTGCGCCCCCCCCAAAAAAAAATGTCACCAGCCGCCACTGATCCCGACCCCTCAGGTCATCTGGGACGGGTCTACTTTCTGTTCCAAGAGTCGGAACTAAACATGGAGAAGCAGCGTTCAGCTTTTCTGCTCCACACATCTGGAACAAGGTCCCTGAAAGCTGCAGGTCTGCTGAGACCCTCAGCTCCTTTAAATCCAGATTGAAGACTTTTCTGTTTGCTGCTGCCTTTAATTGATCCAGATTCAATTGCTGCATCTCACTACTGCATTTTATTTCTTAAACTGCAACTTTTATTCAATTTTTATTTAGCTTTTTGACTGTTTTAAACCCTGTTTTCTCTGCATTATGTTTTGATGCTTTTATGTGAAGCATGTGCTATACAAATAAACTTGCCTTGAAAGGGCAAAAATTGAAACTTCCAAAAACACAATATAAAATGTTCAACGGGTGACTATCTTCTGGAACCTGGTCGTCGAGTCATCAACTCTAATCCCGACATGAACCGGAGCACTGACCGTCACACATAATAAATAAAACAAACTAATTGCAGTGATAGCAAAACATTCATTCTTTATTTAGACTGGAAAAATACAGGGACCAAAAAAAAGAAGAAAACCCAAAAAGAACCATGTGCAGTCAAAATGATCCAACACCCTTATGATTAAAATCCCCAAAGCGACTTCATTCCATCAACAGAATACATCTCAAAATCACAGATTAATGTGCAGCAAGTAAAGCGCTATGTTAAGTCATGCCATGAAGCAGGGGGTGTGGGGGTAAAGGGGGAGAGTCACAACATGAGGAGCCAATCAGATTGCATCGATGTCGATGTCGTCTTCTTCCTTTTCAGGCGTGTCGGGTTTCACCGTCTCAACTCTGAGCTCACGGGCGGAGGGAGAGTACACCACCTGAGGGGGAGGGGAGTGAAGAGATAGCGAGGGTGAGAAAGAGAGCGAGGGGGAGAAAGAGAGCGAGGGTGAAATTGCACTTTGCAAAAATACTTTTCCCGCATCCGTCGTGTGGCAGTAGGCGACATGCGCATCACGTCTCTCTACGTGAAGCTTAGACCACATCGTGTAATTGTCACGTCAATCCGATGTCGTTTGTCACCTAACGCTGATTTCCTTTCGCCAGTAGGCGGCGCTTTGACTAAGAGTGAAAATAGGCTTGTCGATATCCTCAGGCTCTGACTTTTAGCAAGCACGACAAGTTTGAAGCAGATTGGAGGAAGTCCAGTGGCGTTACATGAGCTTGTTTAATGTCTTTGGCCAGTAGGTGGCGCTATGACAATGTGAACATACACATTGCATCATGTTTCTCTACATGAAGAGTAGACCATGTCATGTAAATTACATGTAAATCTGATGCCGTTTGGCTGATTTCTTTTCTCCAAGTAGGTGGCCTATGACAATCTGAACATTTCTTCATGTAAAAATGTGTTCAGGCCTCTACCGGCATCATGCATGAGAAGTTTTTGGCGGATTGCATGATGCATCTAGGAGTTACAACAGCTTTCTCTCAAATAGCGAACCGCAAAAAAATGGGTGTGTCTTTGTGTCAATGGCCTCGCCACGTCAAGGCCGTTGACGAAAAACGCGCAGAGAGCACAACTCAAGCTCATAAAGGGTCTTGAGATCATCCTTGAACAGAAATGAAGTCGGTCGCATAAATATTCTAGGACGAGTTCGTAAAAGTAGAAACGCTGAAAAATGTCAAAAAAATAATTACTGTAGCGTCCTTTAGTGTTTAAATCGCACGAAAGATTTATTGCATGTTAGGGGATGCAATGTGCACATATACAGCAAATTGAGTCATTTGACCAAATAGTTTTAATGTTATGAGTATTAAAAAAACAAGACACGCCCCTAAGAGATTACCGTAAAAGCCGGGTTACAAGCCGCTACTACCGTCGGTGGTTGTCCCCGCTGTAGCAAGCTAACGCTGCTGCTCCCCGCATCCCCTCTGCCCGAGTCGGGCATCGAGCCGGGGCTGGTCTCGATACCGTCGGTGGTTGTCGGGGAACTAGCGAGAGCTAGCGGAAGTTAGTGGGGAACTAGCAGCAGCGCTAGCTGGTTACAGCGTGGACACCCACCGAACGTAGTAGCGGCTTGTAACTCGACTTTTACGGTAATTTGTCGAAATCTCCTAAACGCAATGAGATATCAAAAAGCTTTCAATCCAGTTCCAATCATGATGCACAGCAAATTTGGTATTAATCGGAGCAAGCGTGAAGTAGAAACTATTACTTTACCATTTTTGGTAACACAAATATGACGCCTATATCAGATGGCTATTTTCACCAAGCGTGCAAATATTTTTCGACGTTGAGTAGTACCACAAATATACGCCAAAAGATCAAATAAAAATCATACGGAATTCCTCTCGGACTGACTAAGCCAGTCGCTCGGACCCTAATAACAGTAACGACCCGGATTTTCATACAAATTTAAATAAAAAATAAACACAAACTCACTTGACTTCAATTTAAATGAGTTGTTTTTGTAGAATTAGAGAAAGTTTTATATTTGCATATTGACTGAATATTTGCCATTAAACAGGTTTTGGGGAGAAGTTCCTCCGGTCTGTTTCACATCAACGATACCTCCACGTTCTCGTCGTCTTCCTCCCCCTCCTCTTCCTCGCTGGCCCCGCTCTCCTCCTCTGCCTCCTTCAGCCACTTCACAAAGGGAGCCGCCTTGGCGTGGATCTCTTTGGCGAGTTCCTTTGAGACATACTTCTTAGAAACCTGAGGAGGAAGCGGAGAGTCAAGGACGGTGACGCACAATATTACTACTGACTTAAAGTAACGCACATTATTACTGCAGCGAGGGAACCAACTAATTTCATACAATTACAGGAAAAATACAATGAGGAAGTAATTTCCATGTAATGTTAGACATTACACGTCAAATATGTATAATTAATTAACATGTAATATTTAATAACCTTCTCTGCCCAGGCGAAGATGACGTCCTCCTCCAGCAGGTCTGAGTCGTACAGGTCTTTGAGGATGATGGGGACCCGGGCCAGCAGCTGGACCTGGTGCAGCTTCACCACGCACTCGAAGCCCCCCAGCAGGTACTTCTGGGCTTTCTTGTTGTTGTGGCAGAACTGGGAGGGGAACATTTAAAAGGTTTTAAAATGTGGACATCAGCTTTAATACCATACCCGTCGAGCGGCGGCCGCCTCTCACCCGCAGGAAGTGGCGCTTGTACTTCTTGACCTGGTCGCGGATGTTCTCGTTGAAGAGTAGCTCGCTGAGGATCAGGGGGCCCATGGCCGTCACGTCGAGACGCTCCGCCTCCGCCAGGATCTCCTTGTCGGCGGCGTCGATGGTCATGCTCTCCTTCTTATGCTGAGGAGGAAGACCACCACATTAGAGAGGAAAACCACAATGTTAGAGGAAGAAGAGGAGAGAGAAGGAAGAGGAGAGAGAAGGAAGAGGAAGACCACAACATTAGAGGATGAGGAGAGAGAAGAGGAGGAAGACAACATTTTTTTTTCTCTCCAAGGACTTTTCCAGGTCTGGAAATAACCATTTTAAAATACCATGACTTTTCCAGGTTTTCCATGACAGTAAGAACCCCGTTTAAGCTAGAAGCGCCGTCTCACCTTCACGAAGTTGTAGAACAGGTTGACGCGTTCCTCCAGCGGCTTCTCCAGGTCCTCGCTGAGCGTGAGGTTCTTGGCGTGGGCGCTGATCTCCTCCATCCTCCTCCGCTGCGCCTCCTCCGTTGTCTCCTCCGCCCAGTCCTCGTCGTCATCGTCCCCATCCTGCGACACGAGAGAGACAAAACCACGAAGGTCTTTTTTAAAGAGGGTCAGACTAAACCATGAAGAGGTCTTGCTTTGCTTGTCAAAGCTTTCAACTGCTCGAATTAATGAAAGATGTTTAAACACCTGAAAAATACTTAAAATATTATGATTGAGGAAAATGTGTCGGGTAACAAGATAAGACCATTTGCTCTGTACTTTTAGTCAAATGACATATATTGCACTTCTGTCCATCATGATAGCGCAGTGATTTTCAACCATCTCTCACGGCACTTAATTGGTCCAAAAAAATATATATTTAGTTGCCGCAAATGATGTTCCGTTGTTGAGCGTCTGAGCTGCAATATAGTGGCTGGCAGAGTAATATAGAACAGGTCTACACCTTGTTCTGTTATTAAACAAACTAAACGGCCGTATGTTATTGATCATATCTACACGACAGCATGTCATTTCTGTCTCTACATGGTCGCGTTACAACTCTTCTGTCGCGCACGCCGGAGTTCCGCCCCGATGGACACTGGTGAGCACACAGCGGACAGAGAGGCGAAAAATATGTTGCGTGCTTTTCACAATGGGATTTGCTGCTGAAGCTATCACTATTTTAAGCTATGAGCTCTCACTTTTAAAGCCCAACGGTTCATGTATTTGCAGGTCAAGACAAACAGCAAACTGGGACGGTATTTATTACAGATGGGGCGCAAGAGGAAATGCTGATTTTAAATGTTCACCGTTAATAGGTTGCGCTTGCGCGACTCTTGTCATTTTACCAAAAGCCGATCTTTATGAGATCGGCTTTCTGCTGTTGCGTCTCATCATTGAACATGAATTGAGAGCCGTATCAAATCTACAACCCCGTTTTAAAAAGAGTTGTAGAGGAAAGCAGCCACTAATACAACTTGATGGCTCACATCTGCACTCATTCTGTTTCGCAAAAAAATAGCTTGTTTTCCACAATAAGCTATTTAGTAGTAACTCAATATTAGTTCTTTTTTGCATAACTTTATTTTCATTTTTCTAACAAAGTGATAACACTTTTTTTGTCTGGAGCAATCTGGTTTACTTGAAACACTGAATACTCTTCCATGCCAGTAGGTAGTGCAATAATTACCTACTATATATGCTGTATTATGTTCCAATGTGACATTTTGGATTTTTTTTTATTGTAGAAAATGTGCCGCGGCTCAAAAACACTGATAGAGGATCCTACTCAGTTTCTCTCCTTGAGCTTTCTGCCCTTTTTCTCGCCTTAAGGAGTTTTTGGGGAAGTTGTTCCTGTGAGGGTCAAAGGTCAGTGGAGGTCGTATGTGTACAGATTGTAAAGCCCTCTGAGGGGAGTTTGGGCAATACAAAATAAATATAATTGAATATCACGAGGCGGGTATGTTTTGTTGAGAAGCCGGTCATAAACAGAGAGACAGACAGCCAAGAAACCCACCACAGCTTTGGGAGCATCAAAGTTCTCCTGGCTTCCCGCCTCTCCGCTGTCGGAGCCGTTCACTTTGTCCTTATTGCGGTTCTTCTTCTCCTTCTTCTTTACCGATGCGCCACCTTCAGTGATGTCTATTACCGAGAAGACAAAAGTAGTTATCGTCCATGTTCACCTCTGGTAAAACGGCAGGAAGAGGAGGAAGAGGAGCCTCACCTGGTGGGTTTTTGAGGATGAAGGTGCAGAGCTTGTGTCTGGTGTCAAGCATGCCGCGGTATCCACAGGCCTTACAGGAATTACCGATAGTTTGCTTCTTGGGATTCACATGCTGGAAGAAAGACGGACCAATCAGATTAGAGCTTGACAAATATATGCACAAAAATAAATAGTTTAAGCTGTGGAATACTCACCAGATCAGTTTCAGGGTTGTCACACTCGGGACACAGCACAAATTTCCTGACGAACCCGTCAAGCATGTCCTGCAGCTTGTTTGCCTCGTGGGATCCGTTGACGATGTAACGGTCGTTTTTGCTATCAAACTGGGTCTGAGCACCGAGTTCACAACCAAAAAACTTGGTTGGGTCTGCGGAGGAGATCGGACACGAGGTCAGAGCATTTATAAAATAGAATGGCAAACATTAATTTAAACAAAAGGTTGTTGGCTTCTTTTAAACTAATGGAAAAGTCTGTATTGATTTATTTATCTTGAGTGAATACAGAGTAAAGCAGTTTAAAAAGCATTTATATTACTTTATTGTATTTATTTTGGGCGTTGGCCTCCTATTCCTAACCCACTTCAGTATTGACTCAACTAAAGTTACTGTATTCATTGAGTCACTCAAGATTATACACAACTAAATCTCACATTTAACGCCAACAGACTTCCTCGATCAGGCCCAAAGAAAATGTAAACGTACATTTAGTGTGCGAGACCAGTAGTAGAATTTTGTTCTGCAGGTATTTTAACACTGTTTGGTTGAAAAGTTAATTAAAAAATGAGAAAAAAAAAAGGATTGAGGAACATAAGTCAAACTAAAGATAAATTACAAAAGGAGTTAACAGGCAGCTTTAAGGCTGCTAATTAGTCGCATCGTTTGGTTGATCTCTGGGTACAAATGAAGGAAAGGAAACGTGGCGTAAGCACTACGTACATGTTGGAGGCCGGTTCAGCGCCTTCGCAACATCAACCATGTTGACAATGACCGTCTTGATTCCATTCCCTTTGCCTTCGACCTGGAGAACGAGACACGAGGCCATCAACAAGCAGAACGTGGACACAACAACGACACAGAGCCGATTATTCTCTCGGTTTCTCTCACAACTCTTCAAATATGTGCGCAGCTCGACACACACCGACCTTGGCAATCAGACGGGGCATCTTGTAGCGGTAGAACTGGTCTGACACACTGCGGTTGACATTGACAGACATTTTGGCTGGTTGTCAGCACTATCAGTGAGATAAAAGGATCTTGGTTGGGGATTTTTCGGGATCTTCTGTCTGGAAAAGAGGGGATGACATAAACGACTGCAAGCGCGCTCTGTCTCTGACATGAAAAACGCCGAGCCGCTGTGGCCGCAAGCTCCTTGCTTGAAGGCTAGATTTCCACCACACAGGTTCCAACGGCTGCGCAACAGCTCTGAAAGAGGAAAGCGACAAGAAGAAAAAGCAATAAATATTTCATATCAAAAACAAACAAACAGTACCTTTACATGTTTGTGTTCTAGACAACTTGACTGAAGAGACGATTAAAACTACACTGTCGCATTAATTGAAATGTTCAGTAAAGGTGGTACTAAATAAAGAGTGCCATTTAAAGCTCTAATAGCTTTAGTAAGAGTTATTTTGTATTGTATAACTTCAACTGACCTCAAAGTGCTTTCCCATAACCATATGTTACCACATATGCAGTTCATAAGTCTTTGCCAGCATTCATGGAGGAAACTCCCAAACATCTATTGAATTATGATACTTTATTTTAAAAAGTAGTTTTTTTTATTATCAAAATGCCAAAGTAAAAATACAGTTCTGAGCTTGTGTTCTGGTTCAATGTAAATATTTAGTAGCTGATTAATTTTGCAAGACGGCAAACAAAATATTTTGGGTCGTAGACGATTTGGTCAGTCCTGATAAGTCATTTAAATAAATAAGATAATTTTTTGGGTTGTCTGACAGTTTACACCCTGAATATACGATTGGGCTTTGTGATCTACAGGAAGCTCACGACCTGCATGCCGACACCAGACTCTTCCTGTGGTGCTGGAACATTCCTGACTATTGATCCAGAATGAGCTCCTGACTCAGGTGTGGTCACCTGGGGGACACCGCAGAGTCCCTTATAGAAAATATATTTATAATAATCTTACACAAGTGTGATGAATAAAACCTGCATTGCCAGATAGATTACAAATATGAAAAATACTGCTGACGAAATAAAATCCAACAAAAAAAAAAGAAGCAGTGGGAGTAAAAAGGAAAACACACACACACTAAAGTGGTTATTTGCGGCCGTGCAGGTACACAGGTTGTTTAGTGAAAGCCTTTTGTGCAGCTCGAGGGCCTCTGGCCGTGAGTCACATGAGGCCTCCTCTTGTTATTGGGGGAAACACAGGAGGCCTAGCAGCTGCACCGCAACTTAAAAAAAACAGCTGCTATTAGTCCGTCCGATCCGGGCCAGGTCTACAGGAGGGAGGGGCGCTAGCTAGCTAGCTTAGCTTGGCGCAGAGTGCGTCATACAGCCACTGCACACGAGTGAGGGGGACTGGGAGACGCCATTTTGACACGGGGAGAAAAATAAATAAAAAAACTTGCCATATTGCGCAATGATAACGCAGAGAATATTTAAAAAAATAAAAAAAACACACGCAAATTTAAAAAAGAAAATAACTAATACATATATATATACACATTCCAACTGATTAAAAACTCACCGTTTTCGCAAAACAAAGACATAAACACAACGCTGATCGTCCAAGAGCCGCAGTGAACGGAGGTCGGTGCTGGTTCTGGTGTAGAGTCGACTGCAGCAGACGGGTTCCTGGTGGGGTCTCGGCAGCTACACACCCGAACGCGTCCAAAAGGTGCAGGCGCCAGGCTCGGAGGGGAGGGGGGAGGTTGATCTGGAACGTCCTCGCGGGGTTTTGGGGGACCTTTTTTGTGTGTGTGTGGTGTGGTGTGTGTGGGGGGGGAGAAGGGAGGACAAGAGGCGTATCGTTAGAACCACGCAGGCTGCGGAATAGAAAACGCTAACATCGTCGTCAGGTGTAGTTGACAGTCACGTGGTCCCCGCGAAACTACTGTCAGACGACGATTTTCAGATATTCCGTTATGTCACGTGGGCATTACAAAACATATACACATATATACACACAAACATACATATACACACACTTTATATAAGTATATCCATCCTCAAGGTGACAGCGGCCGCTCGGTGGTCCGTTACATAGACGGGGGCGCGCGCTCGCTCTCAGCGCTGGAGCTCCAGGAAATAGCCGAAGCCGACATGACGTCACAACAGACTGCCCAGCGCTGACGACGCGATTCGGGGTGAAAATAAATACGTCACCGTATATATATTTATTAATATATATGTATATCTTTAGCGCGGGGTTAAGATTGTCGACGTTAAAGCCGAGAGAGAGCGGGGGAGAAGTAAAAAAAAGGGCGGCGAAATTAGTTGACGTCTTACCTCTCGAATGTTCTCCGGAACACTGCTGTTCGCGTCACTTTTAGCGACGGACGTCAAAGGCAACGGACGCTACCCTGCTTCCGGTTGAAGTATTTTATTTCATATTAAAAGTCCGCGTTCGTCGCACCCATTTTTTATGTGGTACCTAATTCAAGTGAATTTGTAGCTACTTGTACTTTATTTGATTATTTACATTTCACGCTATTATATAATTCGACTCCAATACATTTATAATAGTTATTTCATCTATATGTATAATATTTAAATTATTGTGGATTCTTTAAAGAAAAGAAAGAAAGAAAGAAATGATCCTTTATTAATCCTCTTGGGGAAATTCTCTGCATTTGACCCATCCTTGGTTAAGGAGCAGTGGGCTGCCCTGAGAGGCGCCCGGGGAGCAGCTAGGGGTTCAGTGTCTTGCTCAGGGACACTTCGACATGTAAACTATGGGGGGACTGGGGATCGAACCGGCTACTTTGTGGTTACTGGATGACCACTGAGCTTATATTACTGTTTTTTATTTGCTTATTTATAATACTTGTTTTGATCTTGTTTCTTTTTACTATGCCTCTTGTTTGTTTTGCTTTTGCCTGGACCCCAGGAAGAATAGTCTCCACTACGGTGTAGACTAATGGGGATCCTTAATAAATAACAAATAACAAATTTGCACTTTACCCTCTGCTACTGTAAATCCTGTACATTATCCGCGCTGCGGGACTAATAAAGTCTTATCTTATCTTATTTTGGTAGGCACGTTGTGCTTTTTACTCAACTCTATGTATTTGACAACATTAGTTACTTTACAGATTAAAAATATAAATCAAATAAAAAATATACATTTTTTATTTAGATTAAGCAGTATAATTTGTCGAATAAATTACCTCCACTTTTACCAGCGTCATCATGAGTGATGCTCAAATATTAATACAGCACTAATTCAATTATGACATTTGTTATCTGCAAAATGATTCTTCTAATGTCAAATCTTGACGGCAGGATTTTCAGAATCAGAAGCATTTATTTGCCAAGAGTGTTGCATGTACAAGAAATTTGACTCGGTAAACGGTGCATAGAAATACACATAGAATAAAACAATACAATTGTAAAAAGAATTAACATAGTGCAATAATAGATCAATATGGTAAACAACAAAGAGATAACAATACTTGTATAAGTAACTTTAGTGAAATATCAAATATCTAAATATTCTTTTCCACCTCTGATACTGATTTTAAGATGTGAAATGTGCATGTAGCACTTTTTTCAAGATTAATAAAACAAAAAATGTTAGCCTTACTAAATTTGTCTTTCATAACTAGACAAAGTCACCTGTTTTATTTTGAAAGGCCAAGGGGAAGTACTACATATATTCTTAACGCATGCGCTGTCGTTCTCGTCTCTCATTGGCTGACGGCTCGACGCTGTACGTGCGTCGGCGCTTCCTCAACGTGACTCGCAAAAACAGCAAAATAGAAGATGGTGAGTATGAAAAATGGCGAAAAGGCCGCAATTTCCCGCGTGTTTACAGCTCAGATTTCTCGCTCAGTGTTTTCCCAGACTCGTTGTCGACGTGAGGAGGTCGACATGGCGGGTTTAAGCGCGTTCACACAGTCAGAAATGTCAGTTAGGTTTGGGGTGTGTGTGTGTGTGTGTGTGTGTGGGGGGGGGGCTTCATGTTGGAATGGATCAACGATCACATGACAGCTGAGTAGTTTTACGACACTTTTCACCCTTTTTCCTGCCCGTCAGCTGAGCTAACAGCTGCTTTATCTGATGCAGCGTAATATTGCAGAGGCGTTCAGGTCCTGGAGTAAAGGTACTAGTACCACAGTGTGGAAGCACACCACTACAAGTACACGTTCTGCGTGTGAAAATCTTACTTCATTAACATGATCATATGTGATCAATGAAGATGTACTGAGAGTTGTACTGAGAGTATTGATAGTAAAAGTATTGGTAGTGCAGTAAAATGTTCCCTGTTATACATTATGTTTCTGGATTATTATCACTGCTGCATTAACGTGTGTGTTCATTTGAACTCCTTTATATCGTGTTGGTGGTTTATGTATTATTATTATTATTATTATTATTATTATTATTTATCGCTGAGATATAGTGAAGTAAAAAGTACAATAGCTATCTCTGAGATATAGTGGAGTTAACATTATTCATATTTATTTATATGTATATCTTTTTTTATATATCTTTTTATATATATGTATATATTAAAATATATACATATACGTAAATAATTGTATTAGATATTTATATACACATACATATTTTAAAAAGTTTATATATATATATATATATATATATATATATATATATATATATATATATATATATATATATAATTGTATTATTCTGTAAAATGTAGAATAGCTATCTTTGAGATCTTTTTATATATATATTTTTAAATATATATATATATATATATATATATATATATATTTTTTTTTAAATATATATCAATATTATTTATTATTATTTATCTCTGAGATGTAGCAATGTAGTACAATAAAAGTACAATATTTATCTCAGAGATGAAAAGGAGTTAAAAATGTAATGTAAAATATATATATATATATTATTATTATTATTATTATTATTATTTATATATATATATATATATATATATATATATATATATATATATATATATATATATATATATATATATATATATATATATAAAAATAAGTAGGTCAAATATGAACGCAAGTAAAGTACAAGTACCTTGAATGTGTACTTAAGCGCAGTACTTGTGTAGATGTACTTCGTTTCATTCCATCAGTGACTATAACTAAATTCAAGTCAGCGCTTTGATTTTCTTCCTCGCTTCATCATTATCATCATCACTAACCATCGACCTTTTTAAAACAAGCGATTCAACCCCATTGTTGTTTTTTTGTTTTTTTGTTTGTTTTTGGAATGATTAAATATCTGTCTACTTAAATCAATTTTCACTTTTTAATTTCACTTTTTTCCCCTCTTTTGTCTTTTGTTCTCTTTTTGATCCTCTTCGTGTCGTCGTTCCCTCTCTCACTTCCTCCCTTCCTCCCTATCTACCCCCCCTCTTCTCTTCCTCACTTCCTCCCAATCTCCCCCTCTTCCTCACTTCCTCCCTATCTACCCCCCTTCTTCCTCACTTCCTCCCTATCTTCCTCCCTCCCGTCCTCCCTATCTCCCCCCCTCTTCCTGACTTCCTGACCCCCGTCCTCACTTCCTCCCTATCTACCCCCCCCCCCCCCCCCCCCCCCCCCCCATTTCCCCCACCTCCAATCACCAGGCCGGTCACCGGGTAAGTCCCGCCCCCCTGTGTTCTGCTCGCCACACTAACAACAGGCGCTTTAATTACACCTGCTGCTCTCTGCTTTTTTTATTATTAGTATTGTTATTATTATTATTTATTAGCGTCAGCGTGGTGAACCTAAAGCTCCTGTATTAGATTAAAACCCCCGGCTTTCCGGTCGTGTTGCTGGTGTTTCACGACTTAAACTGGTCCTTTACCAGTGAACCAATGAGCAGCTGGAGACGTTTTGTTGAATCTTTTTGTGAGACTGAAAAACCACCCGGAGTGAAAACAAGTTAATTGTTGTTGTTTTTCAGAAATTGTACGTCGGCTGAATCGTTTAAATCTCGGTTTAACGACTCCGTGTGTTGTGTAAGAGTGTCATTATCTCGCTCTCGTGGCCTGCATCTGTTATTGAGTGTCTGAAGTCCTGCTGTTTTTTTTGTTTTTGTTTAGGATTATGTAAGAAGTAACTTCTCCAGTTTGACTTCAGACGCTTAACGAACTCGGCTTGTTACTCACAAACTGCTTATTTACAAGCTTGAGCTTTAAGAATCCAGCGCACTGAATTCACCTGGACAGGTTGTTGTTCAGGTGCAATAAAAACCCAGCAGTGTTTCTGCTGGTTTCAAACAAGACGACTTGATAACAAGTCACAGAGGATTCCCGAGGCGTCCCACAGGGCTCCGTCCTCGCACCGCTTCCTTTTCTCAAAGTTCAGATGCTGCAACTCACAGCCTGAGCTCTCCCTCATCCGTGGGTGTATTAACCTCCCTCTCTCCCTCTCTCTCTGTGTGTGTGTGTGTGTGTGTGTGTGTGTGTGTGTGTGTGTGTGTGTGTGTGTTGTGCGACGCCTCCAGTTGGTCCTGGTGCTAGGTGACCTGCACATCCCCCACCGGTGCAACACCCTGCCAGCCAAGTTCAAGAAGCTGCTGGTCCCGGGGAAGATCCAGCACATCCTCTGCACAGGAAACCTCTGCACCAAGGAGAGCTACGACTACCTGAAGACACTCGCCGGGGACGTGCACATCGTGCGAGGAGACTTCGACGAGGTCGGTGTGTCCGGAGAGCGCAGCCGGCTGTCACTCAAAACCTTAACATTGTCGTTAAAACGGACGAAAATGCTGTTTTCAGCCTCTCAAATATGGATATTTCCTGCTTTTTGACCGAAAACAACAAGAGCGTTAAAGCCGTCGCTCTGTTTAATAAACCAAATGATTCATCGAGAGAATACCCGTCAGATGAATTGATAATAAAAGTAATTATTAGCTGCAGCACCAGAAATAAACTGGGCTGTCAGAGGTTTTCAATAAGAGGTTTTAAACTCGGGGTACAGACGGTAAATAAGGACATAATTTATATGACTTCATATTTAATTGCGGGGCATCTCCGCTGGTAATAAAGACTAAGCGCTGTGTAATGAAATATAACTGCTCCCTCCTCTCTAATGACTTCAATGTCTTTAATGCAGTGGTTTGACCCGTGAAGCTGCTTCCACCGGTAGTACAGCAGTACCCGCTCTACATAACGAACCTCTCCCTCTCAGAACCTGAACTACCCGGAGCAGAAGGTGGTGACGGTGGGCCAGTTCAAGATCGGGCTGATCCATGGCCACCAGGTGATCCCGTGGGGCGACATGGCCAGCCTGGCGCTGCTGCAGCGACAGCTGGACGTGGACATCCTCATCTCGGGCCACACGCACAAGTTTGAGGCCTTCGAGAACGAAAACAAGTTCTACATCAACCCCGGATCGGCCACGGGGGCGTACAGCGCCCTTGAGAGGTAGAACCAGAACCATGGGAACCCGATGCAGGCCCTAGGCCGCACCGCTTCTCTTTTAAACTGCACCTCCATGCAGCACTTTTATGTTATAAAACATCAGCTTTCCTCTCATGTGAGCGGTAGGAATTATATTTGATTATTTGCTTTGTACGACACGGACATTGGTGAACTGATGATTTTAGTTTAGTTTGTAAAAATGTCTCCAATGCAGCAAACATTAGTATTTTTACTATAAATGTGAATTTACTGGCATCATTACATCCCAGTCTCGGTGCATTTTATTTATTTTTACAATATAATCATGTTTTGATTTATAATTAAATTAAATCCAGCTTCCATCTTAAAGTGAAAGCTGCTGAGTGATTTACTCGAGTACTTAAGTACAATTTGTATTCTTTTACTTGAGTATTTACATTTTAAGCTTCTTAATACTTCCTACTCGCGTCAGTTACTAACGACCAATAAGGTATTATGATATATTACTACAGATTAAACTACGCAGCAGTGTATAAAGTCATTAAAACAGCTCCAGTTACTTTACTTTCGGATTAATAATCCAAAATACAATCAATAATTATGATTAAGATGAAATAATCAAGCTTAAAAGTCATTCAAATGAACCAGCTGAAACAGATTTATTATTCAGTAATATAATATATTTAATTCTGAAATGATCCTTTTTAATTTCGGTACTCAAAAGTATATTGTCATATTAGTACTTTATGTACTTTGAATGCAGGACTTTTACTTGCAGGCGAGTATTTTTACACTTTGGGAGAGTTATATTCAACAAATTCAACAGCTTCAACATTTTTGGGACTATTTTCTGTCGGATGAATATATTTTCATGCAGAGAAGAGATGCTGCTGCTCGATGAATCACAGATCACCTGTCTTCTCTCCTCACAGCAACATCATCCCCTCTTTTGTACTAATGGACATCCAGGCGTCGACGGTGGTGACATACGTGTATCAGCTGATCGGCGACGACGTCAAGGTGGAGAGGATCGAGTACAAGAAATCTTAAAAAGTGGAGGAGGAGGAGGAGGGGGAGGGGGAGGGGGAGGGTTAGCGTGGCTCGCTGTATCGTTTAATTTCTTTTCCACACCAGGGGGCAGCAGATCGCCTGCAGTCACCACATTGTTAATGTCACTTAACTCTCAAAGAAATGTGTATTATATTGTTTATATGTCATCAGCATCTTTGGTAACTGGAGAGAATAACGTCACATGGATTTGTTATCAAGAGAAATATTTGGTGCCATTTTTCTTTTCTTTTTTTCTCTGTCATTTCCTGTTTCGTGTCCTGTAAACCAACTTCAGCTTCATGTAGTCAGCCTTTTTTTTCCATTTTGATTTATTTCCCACAATAAAGATCTTATTTCACTTTGTCGGATTTGGAAGACTTTGTCTAAAATATATTTGATGCAACTTTAAGATCTTATTGCAGTGAAACTAAGCATCTGTGTTCAAAATGTTTTTTAAAAGTCTTTTGGTGGAGTTTGGTGTGTAAATAAGTATCTGTAATTGACAACACAATTACTCATAAATTACAGTTTAGAGATTTTTTGTGTTCCACATATATTGTAGCAGGTAAATTAATATAGAAAATGTGTAATGAAAACTACAGTGACCAAATACTTACAATCACAATAATAAACATTAAAGACCAAACAATACTTTTGCTCAAAGGTTTCACATTCTTGCAGAAAAGAAAGGAAGCAATTCTTTTGTAATTTATTAAATATTACAGTGCACATAAATACATTTATCAAGGGTGTTTTAAAGGTTTGGTAGTATATTATTATTTATATTTCCATCTCTTCAGGGCTCTATTTCTCGTACGTGGTTCAACAAAGTCGATCAAATGTCCTATTATCCAGCTGAAATTAGCGAGATGATTGACATCAGGCTAACTCGGTTTCTCCACGCCAGGGCCCTGTTTCTCGTACCTGGCTTACTGAGTTAGCGGGCTAATTGTCAGGATAAGATGACGTAGGTCAGGCTTATTCAGTTCCTCGAAGCAAGCTTAGATAAATCACCATAGCAACACAGCCAAAAATTTAAACCTGCTCCCGCGCAGGCTAACTGAAATTCACTGGATAAGCTGGCCACTCCCACCGGACAAAAAAGGCAGCTCCCTTCCTCAGAGATGAAGGAGCGATATTAGTTATATTAGTTTTATTGGGAGAGAGTTCTTCCAGATCGTCAAGATCCGTTCTCACATCATCATGACTTTCTGTACGAGCGCTATCGATTCTGCCGACAAGGAATCATTTATTTACGAGAGCTTCTCGAGCCGTGGACACTGATCACCACAGGCGCAGCCGATCGCCCGTCTCACAGACAGAGACTATCACCCGCTGCATGCCGCGCTGTTCTTAAGTTTATTTAGCGCTTAAGAAACGTATGGATGTGTTGAAAGCACTCATAATTATATGACAGTGTTATTAGTAGACCATACATATCATTATTGTAGAACATGATAAGAGAATCACACACAATTTCTTTTCACTGCTTCAATTGATTGAATTTCTGATTATGAATAATACATATATACTGATCCGCCCATACACATATACAGAGTCCTAGTTATATGGTAGTCTACACATACATGTTTATACACATATATAGTACATGATTCATACGCGCATACAGTACATATATCTACTACTGGCAGCAGATACATTTAAATAAATATAATCTGATTGATTTGGGTGATGAAGCACTTAAAATTTGCCGATACATTTTCCCAAAACTGACACATTTAACTTGTCTGATATATTTGCGACGCTTATGTCTCGCAGCTGGGCGGAGTTAAGCTGCGTTCACACCGAAAACGTTGCAAACGCGTTGCGAATATTCACAACGCGTTTGCTGTGAATGATTAAGGTAATAAATTCCTCATATGTCTTCATGATCATCTCCTGCTTCTCAGTGGAGAAATAAAAAGAGGTTCCTCTGAGTTTATTTGCTATTGTACTGTTAGAACATCGTGGTGTCAGTGCTCGATTATTATCCCTTCTGAAGAGGAACGGGCACGCGCATTTATCCAGATGACTGACGTCTGGTTAGAATTAACGAGACCGTTTCAGCACGGATCAGCAGTGGAGAAACCGAGTTAGCCTGATGTCAATCATCTCGCTAATTTAAGATGGAGATTAGGACATTTGCCTGACTTTGTTTAGCCAGGTACGAAACGCAGTGCGAAACGCGTTGTAATATCGCTCCTTCATCAATGAGGAAGGGAGCTGCCTTTTTTGTCCGGTGGGAGTGGCCAGCTTATCCAGTGAATTTCAGTAAGCCTGCACGGGAGCAGGTTTAAATTTTTGGCTGTGTTGCTATGGTGATTTTTCTAAACTTGCTTCGAGGAAGCCTGACCTACGTCATCTTATCCTGAAAATGATCTGGCTAACTCAGTAAGCCAGGTAAGTCGAGCAAATGTCCTATTATCCAGCTTAAATTAGCGAGATGATTGACGTCAGGCTCCAACAGGTCACCTGCCGTAAATCAGTTTTATGATCATAGAATGGAGGACCTGCGTTTTTTTTTTGTATAAATAGATAGATAGATAGATAATGTGAGTTTTTGTATGTGTGTTAAGATATTTCTGTATAATACTGATGTACTATATTGAATATTGTTTTGCTACTACTACATTTCACTTCATAATATATTACACTTATATACCATAATATGTATAATGTACCCGCCTTTTTTTTATACAAAAAAATAATATATTTTACCATGTCATGTCATACTGTTATACTGTGGTGACCCACATGTGAGAGACATTCACCTGAGAGCTACTGTGCCTTTAAGAGCTGGGGGGTTTGGTGTTTCCGGTAATTGGGTTTTGTTGCACTGCTGCTATCTTGATGCACAAGTATTGTACATTTTAAGTGGAGTTCTAGTAAACTACCTCGACTGCAACTACGTCTACTGTCTCGCTGTTTCCCAACTCTACACTGGTGACCCCGTGAGTGAATACGACATGTCCGACAACGAAAATGACGTCGCACCGAACGCCGGTGCTAATGACATGGCTAACATCTACGCCGCTACCGTCAAGTTGCCGGACTTTTGGCAGCATAACCCACGGCCGTGGTTTCAGCACATAGAAGCCCAATTCCAGCTCAGAGGAATAAATCGGGATGTCACAAAGTACTTCCACGTGGTGGCCGCTTTGGATGCTTCGACGACGGCACGTGCGATGATGCTGCTGGAGGCTCCACCGGCTGCCGGCAAGTACGAAGCACTAAAGACGTTTCTTCTGAAACTTTTCGAACTGTCTGAACTGGAGAAGGCGGACCGCCTGCTCTCCCTCAACGGCCTCGGCGACGGCAGGCCGTCGGAGATGATGGAAAAAATGCTAGCCGTGCTAGGTTCGGCTGATCCCTCCTTCCTTTTCACGCACATTTTCCTGAGGCAGCTCCCAGTGCCTGTACGCACGGCACTGGCCAGTTCCCCCCTCGCCTCGTCCAAGGACTATCGCACTCTGGCTGCTGAGGCAGACAGGGTTTTCCTGGCCAACCGGCAGCAGTTTGTCCATGCCCTGCTGCCCCACCAGGGCACCCCGCCCCCGCCCATGGAGGACTATGCAGACACTGCGGCTGCGGTGACGGCCCGCCGCCAACCCGACGACAGGCTCTGTTACTACCATGCCAGGTTTGGGGCCAAGGCCAAGCAGTGCCGTAAGCCATGCAGTTTCAAGCCACAGGGAAACGACAGGGCCGGCGCTCGTTAGCGGCTACGGGCGCCGGCCGTGACTGCAAGCTGTTATTCATCGCTGACTCCTTGTCTGGCTGGCGGCTGCTGGTCGACTCGGGCGCACAACGCAGCATCCTGCCAGCTCAACCCGTGGACACCATGGCCGGCGGACGCGGCCCCCAGATGGACGCCGCTAACGGCACGCCCATACGTACCTACAGCACCAGGCAAGTGGAGGTGTGTTTTGGCGGCCGCCGTTTCGGCTGGGACTTTGTTGTGGCTGCGGTATCCACGCCTCTCCTGGGCGCAGATTTCCTCTGTGCTTTCAGCCTGCTGGTGGACGTAAAGAACTGCCGCCTGATTGATGCCCTTTCTTTTGCCTCGTACCCCTGCACGCTGGGGGCGGGGGCTGGGGCGCTCTGCCTGTCAAACACGCTGGTCACCGGGGACCCGTGTCAACACCTACTCGCCCGGTTCCCCGACCTCACCACACCCACGTTCTCGTCTGCGGTGGCTAAGCATGGCGTGGAGCACCATATCACCACTGTGGGTTCCCCTGTCTACGCCCGGGCCCGCCGCCTTGACTCAGCCAAGCTTGCGATCGCCAGGGAGGAGTTCTCGACCATGGAGCGCCTCGGCATTGTGCGCCGATCAAACAGTCCATGGGCGTCCCCCCTGCACATGGTTACTAAGGCCGACGGGGGTTGGCGCCCGTGCGGCGATTTCCGTCGCCTTAACAATGCCACCGCTGCTGACCGGTACCCCCGTCCCGCACATACAGGACTTCTCTGCCCACCTGGCAGGGGCCGTTGTCTTCTCCAAGGTGGACCTGGTGCGGGGGTACCACCAGGTGCCAGTCCACCCACAGGATGTCCCAAAGACGGCCGTCATCACGCCCTTTGGACTTTTTGAGTTTTTGCGGATGCCGTTTGGCCTCAAGGGGGCGGCGCAGACGTTTCAGAGCCTGATGGACTCCGTTCTTCGGGACATGCCTTTTTTGTTTGTTTATTTGGATGACATTCTAGTGGCCAGTGCATCCAGGGAGGAACACATGACTCACCTCCAGCAGCTGTTCGAGCGCCTCAGCGAACATGGCCTCATCGTCAACCCAGCTAAGTGCCAGTTTGGCCTGTCGTCCATCACCTTCCTCGGCCACCACGTCACTCCGCGGGGAGCCGTCCCCCTTCCCGCCAGGGTGGAGGCCGTCGCAGGTTTCCCTCGCCCCCGCACCGTACAGTCTCTGCAGGAGTTTCTGGGCATGGTGAACTTTTACAACCGTTTCCTTCCCCATGCTGCCTACCTCATGCGCCCTATGTACGAAGCCCTGCGGGGAAAGCTGCCCAAGGATGTGTTGGACTGGTCCTCGGAGATGGACATAGCCTTCACTGCGGCCAAGGCCGCGCTGGCCGACGCTGCTCTGCTGGCGCACCCGTCTCCCGCTGCCCCCATCGCCCTCACCACGGACGCCTCTGACTACGCGGTGGGGGCGGTGTGCGAGCAGTGGGTGGGGGGCGCCTGGCAGCCGCTGGCGTTCTTCAGCAAACAGCTCCGTGAAAACGAGCACAAATACAGCACCTTTGACAGGGAACTGCTGGGACTTTTCCTTGCCACCAGACACTTTAGGTTCTTGTTGGAGGGCAGGCGTTTCACTGCGTTCGTGGATCACAAGCCACTGACGTTCTCCATGGCCAAGACCGCGGAACCGTGGTCGGGGCGTCAGCAGCGTCAGCTCTCGGCGATTTCCGAGTTCACCACGGACATCCAGCACGTGTCGGGCAAGGACAACTTTGTCGCCGACTGCCTCTCTCGGGTGGTCGTCGGGTCCGTCCACTTGGGGCTCGACTACGCCGCCATGGCGGCGGACCAAGCCACGGACTCAGACATTCAAGCCTTCCGGTCGGCTCCTACTGCACTACGGCTGGAGGACGTGGTGTTCGACACAGCCAACGTCACCCTCCTCTGCGACACCTCTACCGGTCAGCCGCGCCCGCTGGTGCCTGCTGCCTGGCGGCGGCGGGTTTTCGACACCATCCACGGCCTTTCCCACCCTGGGGTGAAGGCCTCGGCTAAGCTGGTGGGCGTCAGGTTCGTTTGGCCTGGTCTCCGGAAGGACGTTAGAGCCTGGGCTGGCTCTTGCGTTGCGTGCCAGCGCGCTAAGGTGCACCGCCATACAAAAGCCCCTTTGGCACCGTTTGTGGTGCCGGAGAGGCGCTTCGACCACGTGAATGTGGACCTGGTGGGCCCCCTGCCCCCCTCCCGCGGATATACTCACCTTCTCACCATGGTGGACAGGACCACCAGGTGGCCGGAAGCTGTCCCCCTGTCCTCCACTACAGCAGCGGAGGTCGCCCGGGCATTCATCGGGTGCTGGGTGGCCCGCTTTGGCACGCCGGGTGACATCACGAGCGACAGGGGCCCCCAATTCACCTCGGAGCTCTGGACTGCAGTTGCTGAGCACCTGGGGGTGAAGATTCACCGCACTACGGCGTACAATCCGCAGGCTAATGGACTTTGTGAGAGGTTCCATCCAGTGGCGGTGCGTCAATAGAGGGCGCTAGGGCGCCGCCCCTCCTAAAATTTTGCGATGAAAAAAAAAAAAGAAGAAAAAATATATATAATATATACTGTCAAAAAACATTATATATCAAATAATTTAAATAAGAAATATACCGTGTTGACGCGCTAAATGTGTGTGGGAGACCGTAAGCCCCTGTCAACAACCACTTAAGTTAAATATAATATATCGCCATTCATCATTACTGAGAAAAGCCCCTCCCCTCTCGGGGCGCCGGCCCAATGTGTGTCTATGGAAAGCTAACAAACATTTCACCCTCGTGACAGCAAGGACAGCTTCTCATTGGCGGATGAAACGTGAATCTTCGGGCGCACGAATCTGCGCCCTAGCCAATGACATCGTTTCTTATTGCAACGTGGTTGGACTATTCGTCCAATCAGAGACCTTTATCAGAGACCCTCACACCCCATATAGCTCCCACGTAGCTACGCGAGCAACACAGCTAGCAGAGACTTTGATTATGTTAGTATGGCGACTGAAAACTCTGTGGTATCTCTACGCGAAACACCTTTCAATCCACGATCAGATGTTGACAAGAAGAGGCTGAAAGAGTTGGGACCCGAACGTCCGGATTTAAATATTCAGCAGTGAAGCTACATGCACCAAGCTACATGCTAACCGGAGCTGCTAGCTGGAGGCTCAGTGTGCAGTGGCTCTGAGCAGCAGAGGAAGCGCCGGCTATGAAGGAAGATGAGCTTGAAGGATTGCTGCAGAAGTGAGTGTCAAAATCAGCAGATGCCTGTGTTAAAGTTTAATGTTTTATCTTTCTCACAGCAGAACACATGTTGGACATTGTTAGATTTGGGTGGATATCATATCAGGCTATAACTTTATCTAAAATACCAATTCAATCCCCAACGTGTGTGCGTGTGCGCGTGCGTGTGTGCGTGTGTGTCATAGCTACAACCATCAAGACACACAAAACATAGTTTTTTGTCTGTAGTATGAAGCCTGTTTGTAGTAAATATTTCCCCACAACTTATCTTACTGTCTCTGTCTCTCTCTATATATTTATCTGTAGGTTTGTGACACCATACTTGGACACACCAGGGAACGCTTTGCCTTCAAAGACCACCTCATCAGTGCCACCTTACTGCAGGGCCCCCAGTTTGAATGCTACGTCAATGTATTCCCTGAAGTTGCTCTGGCCACCACATTGAATGTTTCTTAAACCATTCTGCTCTGAACCTCTCATGCCCAAAGTTACAGTTTGTTGATAGTTGTTATTGGACAGTGTTGAGCACTGTGTTTTCTTGAAATAAAGCTTTGTTTTTTAGAATATTCTACTCCAAACCTCTTTTCTTCTCATTGTGGAGTGCTATTTAAACCGCGCCGCCCAACTGCGCCCCCCCCAAAAAAAATGTCACCAGCCGCCACTGGTTCCATCGTGACATGAAGGCCGCTCTTCGTGCCAGCCTTACGGGCGCCGACTGGATTGACCGCCTCCCGTGGGTCATGCTCGGTCTCCGCTCTGCCCCCAAGGAAGACCTCCAGGCCTCATCCGCCGAGCTGGTATACGGCCAGCCCCTGCGGGTCCCGGGGGAGTTTCTGCCGGACGCGACTGCACCCTGGTCCGCCTCCTCTCACCGAACTGTGTCTCGGGGCGTCGCCGACGCCTTCGTTCCTGTCCCGACGACTCGCCACTGCCTCCCCCAGTCCTATGTCCCCAGGGACCTGCCAGCGGCGAGGTATGTCTTCATCCGTCATGACAGCCATCGGTCTCCGCTGCAGCCCCCCTACGACGGCCCCTTCCGTGTCCTGGAAGCGGGCGCTAAGAACTTTGTTGTGGACAGGGGGGGCAGGCCGGAGAGAGTCGCTATCGACCGTCTCAAGCCTGCTCATTTAGACATTGATGTGCCTGTCCAGTTGGCCCTGCCCCCACGCCGGGGGCGCCCCCCTGTTTCAGCCCCGCCCCCTGCCCCGACCTCTGTCCCTGCCCCGGCCCCACTGGAGTCCCCTGCTGCGAAGCGCAGCCGTTTCGGCCGTTTGGTCCGCCCCCTGCCACGTTGACTTTGCCTTTTTGAGTCAGACTCTGTGCACTGCCTTTCGTCTATTGCACTTTTGGTTGGGTGAATTCTGGGGGGGCCTGTGTGGTGACCCACATACGGACTGTGAGAGACATTCACCTGAGAGCTACTGTGCCTTTAAGAGCTGGGGGGTTTGGTGTTTCCGGTAATTGGGTTTTGTTGCACTGCTGCTATCTTGATGCACAAGTATTGTACATTTTAAGTGGAGTTCTAGTAAACTACCTCGACTGCAACTACGTCTACTGTCTCGCTGTTTCCCAACTCTACAATACCACCATTATGAGACTACTTTGAGGAGACAGCACTGTTGGTCTAAGCTAAACACTGGAATAATTTTTCCACCAGGTAAACCTGAACATGCACACCTCTCTTGAGTGTGACAGTGCTCAGAGAAGTGCCAGTGAGTACACACTTTGTTGGCATTGGACATGTAAAGCTTAATAAACTATATTCCTGTGTATTGTATTCCCTCCGCTAAAATAGTATACGCTATACTAAAGACTAAGCAAATAAAAGTAAAAAAGTTTATGTGTAACTTTGGGAATGTTTATAGAAATACGTTATAATCACACAAGACAAAAAAGTGTCTTTCAATGTTTTATTGAATTGTTTTTTATTTCACAAGACACTTAGGTATTGACAATGCATTTAGTAGTAGTAGTAGAGGTTTAAATATTAAGTATTACATCTGTAATTATGACAGTCCGCCTGGTCCTTTTTGTCTTTTTTTTTTTAATGCTCAGCTTTTTTTAATGCTCAGCTGACCCAAGAAACCCAAGAAATTAAAACAATATTTTGAAAAATGACACTGCAGTTACATCAATAAAAAAGTGGTTTGATCAAATGTCAGTGGAATTGTGTTTTCAATTTCTGAAGAAAGTTGAATAAATGAGGATGACACACTCTTCTGACTAGTGGCAATCATCTGACACCTACTGGCACTTCTTTGGCGAGTAGTGGCACCTCTCTGACTACGGGCCCTCTCGTGGTGGCACCTCTCTGACTACGGGCCCTCTCGTGGTGGCACCTGTCTGACTACTGGTGGCAAGTCTCTGACACGTTGTGGCACTTCTCTGACATCTACTGGCACTGGCAGCTCGTGGCACCTACCGACTGACACCTAACTATATATAAGGAGAGGACAAGTGGCGAATTTATCCAACTTGTATTTTAAAAAACAAATTCGAAAAAGTGGCCGAAATGAGTTTCCGGAGCTCGGACATCAGCAGGGAACTTGAAGGGGTGCCTCCTGGACGCCTCCCATTAGAGGTTTTCCGGGCACGTCCAACTTTTTTTGCACTGTTGCTGAGTTACATTTCCCATCCAATTTCAATGGGTCCTCTTTATATTCAAGGGTTTAACATCTACGTGTAGAAAAAAAGGGTATCCTCCAATTAATTAGAATCAATATAGTTGTGCGGTTATAATCGCTGTCACACAAGAGAGGTGTGCATGTTCAGGTTTACATGGTAGAACAATTATTCCAGTGTTTAGCTTTACCAAGTATACTTCATATTTACAATATTGGCGTACCTTGCATAACTGCATGAACCCTTATGAAACAATACAATTCTGTACATTTTTGGTCCTTACATTTTACTCTGATGACTGCACTGAATGGAACCAGCAGGGTTGCATAGTCCGGACAGTAGCTGCTGGTAGCCAGCCTCAGGCAGACCAAATGGTCATCAGTCATGGCGGAACGGTGTTTGGACTTAATATTTTTACAATATTATTATACAGTCGGCCTTCTCCGGATGCGCACGGAACAGCCGTCTTTGAAGAGCTCTCGCTCGAACAGAACAGGCGATCTTCGTTGCCACATCCATGATCTCTTTCACGTTTAGCATTGTAGCGCATAATGCTCGTTGGTGTATTATGCAGTGGTAATTAAGGAAGTCGGGGAAAACATCATCCTCCATGTACTTGGCAATAAATCCATTCAAGCTGCCAACCATTGCGGGCGCACTGTCCGTGGTGATTGACAATAATAGGTTCGTTCGAGATGAGCCAGTTCTGCACAGAATCGATCGCCGGCGATCGGCGAGCAATGCATGCCGGTTGGATTTTAGTCTGACTTGATCCCGACTTGCTCTGACGTCATGCACACGTGGTCAACGATAATCTCACGAGAGCAAGGCAGCCCCCGATTTCAGAGCCAGGCGCCGCAGTAGCTCTCCACCGACTGTGTGGCGCAGTGCATGATGGGAAACGCCTAGCTGTTGCCACATCAGAGAGCTGATTGGCTCTTAGTTTTGACAGCAAACACCACGTGTTGTAGAAAATCCTTATTTATGTGTAGTTGTAATACTTAAACGCTTGATTGTTGACTATTAGTCTCATGTTTAATCTAAAAACATATCTTGTGTGGTTGATAATACAAAATCATATTTATACAACACATATCAAAACCAGTAGTAATGTATTTCACAGGCAGACATAAAAAGAACAAAGGATGCAGCTAGACCCACATTTCTACACAAATATATATTTATAAACACATATGAATAAATCCAAACGTGATCTGTAAACTACAAGAAGCCTAAAGTTCGGAACTAACAGGAAGTCATTTTTTCTGTGACTTCCTGTTACTGACTACTTTGAAGGCAGCTGAAAGCTGTCCGACTTGACTGCAGTTTTTTGAGTCCGCCCCCTGCTGCTCTCGTCTGGATTCCAGGCGAGGCGCAGCTCTTTCGAACGAGCCTGTTAATTTGCCCACCGGGAGCTGCGTTTTGTCAATAAAGTGAAAGAGTGAAAAAAAAAAAAAAGTATATATTATTTTTAATGGCATGTGATCTACCCGCGATCTACCCGCACTACGTATCGACCTATTGGGCACCCCTGGATTAGACCAACAGTGCCGTCTCCTCAAAGTAGTATTATAATGGTGGTATAACAGTATGACAGTATTTTTTATTAAAAAAAGGCGGGTACATTATACATATTATGGTATATAAGTGTAATATATTATGAAGTTAAATGTAGTAGTAGCAAAACAATATTCAATATAGTACATCAGTATTATACAGACATATCTTAACTTATTGCATATTGTAAGTATTAAGTCTACAAAAAACACACATTATCTATCTATCTATCTATCTATCTATCTATCTATCTATCTATCTATCTATCTATCTATCTATCTATCTATTTGTACACTTAGGATTGACAAAAGAAAAAGAAAAAACGCATATATATATATATATATATATATATATATATATATATATATATATAGGTATTCCTTCTTGTTACATTTTCTATTTGCATTTTAAAAGGCTGAGCCGTTTCCTTACACCTCTATCTCTTTACCTGTAGTTGGTTGCTGCTTTAATAAAGCAGCAACCAACTACATGTTGTGTATATTTCTCCTTTCACTAGTTTAAACTAGAAACCATCAAATCAGAAATTCTTAGGGAAAAGTCATGAAGTATGAAGGTGATTAAATAAATATAAATGTATACTTATATTCCCTTTTCCAGTGTAGGAGACATGACACCGAACATTGTTAGGATATATATATATATATATATATATATATATATATATATATATATATATATATATATATATTATATTTTCATCAGTTTTGACTGTCCAGTGAATGAGTGGTGCTTTTATAATAATGCGTAATATTAAGTATTGTGTTTAGATTGTTTTATGTGTAAAGTACCACTATAAAAGTCATTTAACATCATCAGCCCAACGAATGATTAGAAGGGAACATCGAGTGTAGAACTGTTTGCAGTGGCCTTGTTCTGAGTCAGCCAGAGAGCCCAAACCAAAACAACGATAAGAAGCAGTCACATTCCTTAATAGTTACCGGCTTGAGCTGGTATACTGAGATGGGGGTTGGAGGCGGGGTGGTACCTGTTTGAGCGTTAGACAGACGGGAACGGAAGCTGTTGTCTAATGATATATATATTTTATATTTTCACATGGCTATGGCACATTCTTTCGGCATCACACACAAACGTGAACATCACAGTTGTGAAGTATTCATGTCCTGTGTTCGTTCGTCTGGATTAAAGGGAATAACCAGCTCTCCTGCACTGGGTGGTGGATGTTCCCCGTGCTCTCTGTGTGTGCAGGCAAGAGGGGGAAAGTCCCACAGTGCTCTTTGTTTCCATCGGACACGCCCATGAACGATTGCAACTGTGCACCGATTAGAGCTTAGAAACAATCTTTGTAATATTTACTGCAAACTGTTTGAGCCACTCCCCTCTGGCAGGAGGCCCGAAGTGTCGCAGGACCGAAACGTCACGCCACAAAGAGATCTTCCCATCGACAAGACCCCGTCTGACATGGACTCCTATCCCGTCCCAGAGACCCAACACTCCACCTTAACCACCGACAAGACCCCGTCTGACATGGAGTCCTATCCCTTCCCAGAGACCCAACACGTACATGTACATTTAAGTGTCTTTTCAAACTTCCCACGTGAACCTTTTCACATTCCTTCGACAATTTTGCACATTTAAGCACAAAACTACCCAAAACTGCACAACTCTTTCATTATAATTCAGCTATACTGTACATATGTTTACGGCATTTATTTCATATTTCTATTGCAATTGTCTTCATTAGAGCTTTCATTTTAATTCAGCTATATTGTGCATATTTTTTTACAGTATCTTATTGTAATTTTCTTCAATCCTTTATTTATGTTTCTTCTTTTTTCTGTACTTATTTTGATTCTCAAATGGATTTTCTCTCACTAGTTTATCTTATTGTGCTACACACCCAAACACACACATGAAGTCCATGTACTGTCACCTACTAAATAAATCAGATTCTGATTCGATCATGGAGAAGCACTCGTGCTGAATGAAATGAAACTGTAAATACAACAGTTTCACATTTAAATTCCCTCCGGTGTCATTGCTTTCCAGAACAATCTTCCAGGAGAAAGTGCAAACGCCCAAGCGAAGGTTTTTCCATTTGCAAACCGCTTTCCAGCCTTGACTCAGTCAGCACAATGGAATGCTGTTTGATATCTAAAACCTTCACTCAAAGTCACCAGCCAACAAATAACCTGTGTGTGTGTGTGTGCGACTATAACAAAACATCAAACCAAGCTGTGAGACTTTGGTTGCTGTTGTTCTGGTGTGGACAAGATAAGATGTTGTGTGACACCTTTGGAAGTCTGTAGGAAATCTCCATGCTTTATTCTTAACCTGCAGTCACACCGGAGGGCCCTGAAGTGGTTTGTTTTTCTGCCTGTCTGGTTGAAATGATGCTCAGGGTTGACATTAAAACATCATATTCGTGGTTTTGCATGTTCACGTCAAAAATAATTATATCTAGATTTAATTCTGCGTTATTTGATTTCATACAACTTGTGGATACAAGCCGTAAACACAGAATTGTTCAGGCAAATCATGTTAGTGAACATATTTACACACGTAGCAGTCATGGGGCAACATTATCGTTCATTAGGAGTCGCCTGTGTGTCACCTGACGAATGTGAGTCCAGTATTCTCTGTTTTTTAGCTCTGTTTTTGGTCTCCACCCCCTCCTGAGGGACATATCTGTCTAAAGTTTAGACAGATATGTCCCTCAGGAACATAGTGGAGCGTTTAGACTCTAAACGCTCCACTATGTTCACCAGTTGGTCTTTAAAGCTCCATTTATACTCGCTGTAGTGAACTTGCCAGAAAATGGCAAAATCACGGCTCGCAAGTGGTGTACGAAGAAAAATCTTCATTCAAGTAAATATTTTGCAGCCAAATCAAATTGTTTTGCAACTTTTTCAACCTCCGTTCTTTTCTAATGGAATTTATATGTTTCTTGACAGGACTTCTACAAAGGCAATACTCCATGAATATCCCATGTGAGTTTACAGATAATTGCGGTTGGTTTATGTTTTTTTTTGCCGGTTCCACTCGTTGTCTTTTGGATTCGTTCTGGTTCATTTAGTAAGAATCAACTTGATTATTGTTTACTTTAGATTTAAGTCATATTATCAACAAATCAATCTGCTTTTAAACTGTTTCATCGAGCAACAATAATGTCCAGCAGACACTTTGACCTTCCTTTAATCAGGTGTACAGAAGCTTTAATCAAGTGTACTAAACCTTTAATCAGGTGTACTGAACCTTTAATCAAGTGTACTAAACCTTCAATCAGGTATACTAAACCTTTAATCCGGTGTACTAGACCTTATACTAAACCTTTAATCAGGTGGACCAAACCTTTAATCAGGTGTACTAAACCTTTAATCAGGTGTACTAAACCTTTAACCAGGTGTACTAGACCTTTAACCAGGTGGACTAAACCTTTAACTAGGTTTACTGAACCTTTAATCAAGTGTACTAAACCTTTAATCAGGTGTATTAGACATTTAACCAGATGTATTTAACCTTTAACCAGGTGCATTTAACCTTTAACCAGGTGTATTAGACCTTTAACCAGGTGTACTAGACCTTTAATCAAATGTACTAAACCTTTAACCAGGTGTATTAGACATTTAATCAAATGTACTAAACCTTTAACCAGGTGTATTAGACATTTAAACAGGTGTACTAGACCTTTAATCAGGTGTGGTTAAACAGGTTAAACAGTCTTGGAGTCTTCAACTTGGCTCAGTGGGATTCGTCACAGCAGGAAAACGTTCGTCTTGACATGGAACCTGAAACTGAAAAGGCTCCATTGAATTCATTCAACGTTCATTTTCATTATTTACCATCTCATAATCTTGACTGATGAGATATTAAGTCATTATTTTGAGATATTAAGTCATTATTTGTAGATCATTTGAGATAGTCACAGCCCTCATCACAGTCGCGAAAATGTGTTTCCATACAATTGTGCTGCTCTGAAGCAACTGATGATTATTGTAATAATATCATAATATAACTAGGCTATCATAATAATATGATATAAGCAGTTGCAGTAGTAGAGCTAGCAGCTGTAGTATTATCACATTATTGTTGTGGGTCTTATCAACATGATGCAACAAGCTCCACTTTCCTGCCTAAAGGGAAAATGAAAGCACAGTGTTGGTGATGTGATGGAAAGTCCCGTTCATGCTCCTCCATAAAGGAATCAGAGCTGTTCTCTCAGAAGAAGCAGTGATCAGCAGCGAGACGGTAAAGCCTTGAAACCCTTCAACCTGGATATGAAGAAAATCAGAGCAATCCCGGGACTGAGCAAGCTCGGGAGGACCGTGAGCAGGAAACATTTAATAGAGAATAACAACAACAAAGAGAGAGAAGACGGTAAGACTCCATTATGAGCTGGCTTTGTTTATAGACGCTCCTTTATTAATTTAGACTCATTGTTTTATCCTTTTATACCTTCTCTATATACCTTCTATTGTCAGCGTAGGTTTATATTTCAATACGGCTTGAAATTAATATAATTGTAAAAACTATGTTCTCAGTGTGAGGAATGTGCAGTGTAGAAGTGATGTGGTTAGTTATGTAGTAGTAATAGTTTTAATTGTTATATTGTCATCTCTCTGCCTTGTTTACATTGTTTCAGTTTGTACCATGTAAAGGGCCCCTTGAGTACCTTTTAAAGCACAGAAATAAAATGTATTATTATTAGAAAACAGGTCTATTAAAGCGACACAGATATAAAACGTGTAAAAACTGAGAACTACCATGAAAAATGGAGCCTGTTCAAAGTGTTTGAACAACTGTGCTAAAGCAAGTTGAGCTTTACCAACCTCTAATTTGTACTTAAGCCTCTAATTTGCCATTAGGTTTAACCCTTATAAAAAGAAGTGAGTGAGCAGAACTGTGCCACACATATATAGTTTATATGTATGTTATATTACAGTGTCTTTACCATAAAAGGCTTTCAGCCATACATGTAGTTTTTTTTGTATTTTACAGTAATATTACAGTGTTTTTACCTTAAAGATTTTCAGCCACACATGTATAATTTATTTGTTTTTTACAGTAATTTGTACAGTGTTTTTACCGTAAAAGGTGTTCAGCCACATGTTTATAGTTTATATGTATTCTACAGTAATATTACAGTGTTTTTACCGTAAAAGGCTTTCAGCTACACATGTATAACTCATTTGTATTTTACAATAATATTTACAGTGTTTTTACCGTAAAAGGCTTTCAGCTACACATGTATAATTTATTTGTATTTTACAGTAATATTTACAGTGTTTTTACCTTCAAGACTTTCAGCCACACATGTATAATTTATTTGTATTTTACAGTAATATTTACAGTGTTTTTACTGTAACAGGCTTTCATCCACACACATATAATTAATTTGTATTTTACAGTAATATTAACAGTGTTTTTTACCGTAAAAGGCTTGATTTGGACTCTTTCATAGAACACGACCTGACTCGTACCAGCTGTACCAACGACTTCACTCAGAACACTTCGAACGCCCACGAGGAACGACGCCGGCCCAGCGAGGAACTAGCTCAGCTTCTGAGTGCTTTAACCTCTGAGGCTGAAGGGCGGTCGTTTGTCTGCCTCGTACAAAGCCACGTGTCCCAGTGCTTCCCGAAGACTCCGGCCGACGTGGACCAGAAACTCGGCCAGCACCTGTCGGATATGCAGGAAACTGTGCACCTGGAGCTGGTGAAGCTGGGTCCCGCGTTACAGTCGCAGTTGCAGTCGCAGGAGTTGATCAAATGCTTCCATCGGCACACCTTTCACCACCTCGATGACCTCCTTCAGAAGGTCAGCTCCTCCCGGAGCGTCTTCGTGCTGATGGACTGGGTCCTACGTACATATCTGAGGTATCCATCTTTTCTTTTCTACCCTCTGCATCTTTGTTTAACTCACATGCCTCAACAGGCTTTTATTTGAGGCAGACATTTTTGGATGAAACTTCCTTCTTTTCTTACCTGCTCCCATTTGCTGTGTTTATTATTATTATTTCTATAAGATAAGATAAGATAATTCATTATTAGTCCAACAGTGGGGACATTTACAGGCAGGATTACAGCAGCAAACAGAAAAGTGCACGCAAGAGACATAGTGAGAGAAACATAAAACAAGTATTATAAATAAGTAATAAACCGTAAAAATAATTAATTAATTAAAAAGAAAAAAATTAAATCCACAATGACTAAAATATCACTACAAAAAGTACAAACACAACACTAAATGCCCTGACAAACAAATCCATTAATTTCATAGCAAGGTTTCTATTGTGAAACATTCGCAGGACCTTTTGTAGCTGCTGCCACCTGGTGGCTGCTTGTATGTTTACTACAAAACTTTGACATGAACACATTTACGCCCACAGTGAGTGAAACAAAACAATAACACTTAAGATGAGTAATGCAAAACCACACAGTGTTGAGCATAGTATGATTATATTGTTGAATTTGATCAATTAAAGTGATGAAATTGGACATTATTTGTAGTTAGCGTTCACCAGGAGAGGGAATTTGAGTTTTAGCCTATAACTTGGGCTGTTATTTGACTTACGGCCTTTAATTTGGTGAATACGGTACTTGTTTACATTTTTATTGAGCATTGAGACAATACATTTTTTTTCATATGACCTGCAACCTGACAGTTTGACATTTTTGGGATGATCAACAATCTTTCTGATAGTCATATGAGAAAATTGATTGAACTTGTTAAATATGAAGTTACCGCCAGCAAACTGTTAGCTTAGCTTAGCACAAAGACTTGGAACAGGGGGAAACAGCTAGCCTAGCTCTTTTTATCTACAACTCAAGCACCCTCAAATCTAAAGTGTCAAAGTCCACTGCTGAATAACTCTTTTATTGTCTCTGAATAGAAGAATATTTGATGCAGGATTGAAACATGCTGTTGCTCAGTTATGACGTTGTTATGTATTTGTGTGACTGTGTAGTCAGGGTCTGCTGGGCGATCCTGAGCTTCAAGACATGGACCCCGTAAACAAAGTGGACCTCCTGCTGTTCACAGACTGGGTGTCGAGAGCAGAGGACAAACTGCTCCAAACTGTGCGGGTGAGGATACTGACTTTGTTAAGCGTGTACTACAAACACCACGCCGTATTAATACTCATATTTAGCCTCTTACACCTTTCATGATGTATTTATTGTGTCTCCGTTGGCCGTTAGCTAAACCACCGTACTTTATATTTTAACGGTTACCAAATCCACAACTTTTTATATTTTCGTACATAACTCCAACCTTAACAACAAAACACTTTTTTGAGAAATTTAAAAAGTTGTATTTATATAAAATATTTCTGATCAAGCTGAATAACAAGCAGTGTTTGTGCTGAGCTCCCTGACAAAAACACTTTAAAGTGTTTTAAAATAAAATACTCAAGATGGATGCATAATGCTAGTATTTCACATTTCCCACAAAGGTAACACAGGTTGAACACGGGATAATCCAACTGCAACACACCTGGGCCCTGTTTCTCGTACCTGGCTAAACAAAGTCAAGCAAATGTCCTAATCTCCACCTTAAATTAGCGAGATGATTGACATCAGGCTATCTGGGTTTCTTCACGGCTGATCCGTGCTGAAACGGTCTCGTTAATTCTAACCAGACGTCAGTCATCTGGATAAATGCGCGTGCCCGTTCCTCTTCAGAAGGGATAATAATCGAGCACTGACACCACGATGTTCTAACAGTACAATAGCAAATAAACTCAGAGGAACCTCTTTTTATTTCTCCACTGAGAAGCAGGAGATGATCATGACAGACATATGAGGAATTTATTACCTTAATCATTCACAGCAAACGCGTTGTGAATATTCGCAACGCGTTTGCAACGTTTTCGGTGTGAACGCAGCTTAACTCCGCCCAGCTGCGAGACATAAGCGTTGTAAATATATCAGACAAGTTAAATGTGTCAGTGTTGGGAAAATGTATCAGCTAAATTTAAGTGCTTCATCACCCAAATCAATCAGATTATATTTATTTAAATGTATCTGCTGCCAGTAGTATACACATTACTATATACTTATGAGGATATATGTACTGTATGCGCGTATGTATCATGTACTATATATGTGTATAAACATGTATGTGTAGACTACCCATATAACTAGGAGTTTGAATATGTGTATGGGCGGATCAGTATATATGTATTATTCATAATCAGAAATTAAATCAATTGAAGCAGTGAAAATAAATTGTGTGTGATCCTCTGTATTCTTATCATGAGTCCACCTTAATCATGTTCTACAATAATGATATGTATGGTGTACTAATAACACTGTCATATAATCCTGAATGCTTTCAACACATCCATAAGTTTCTTAAGCGCTAAATAAACTTAAGAACAGCGCGGCATGCAGCGGGTGATAGTCTCTGTCTGTGAGACGGGCGATCGGCTGCGCCTGTGGTGATCAGTGTCCGCGGCTCGAGAAGCTCTCGTAAATAAATGATTCCTTGACGGCAGACTCTATTGCGCCGCGTACAGGAAGTCATGATGATGTGAGAATGGATCTTGGCGATCTCAAAGAACTCTCTCCCAATAAAACTAATATAACTAATATCACTCCTTCATCTCTGAGGAAGGGAGCTGACATTTTTGTCCGGTGGGAGTGGCCAGCTTATCCAGTGAATTTCAGTTAGCCTGCCCGGGAGCAGGTTTAAATTTTTGGCTGTGTTGCTATGGTGATTTATCTAAGCTTGCTTCGAGAAACCGAATAAACCAGACCTACGTCATCTTATCCTGACAATTAGCCCGCTAACTCAGTAAGCCAGGTACGAGAAACAGGGCCCTGCTTCCTTCAGCTTGATGTTGATTGGCTGTTGCTGCTCAGTTCAGCAAACAGCCAATCAGATTACAGTCTCATTGCCAACGGCTTTAGCGCCAATAAACTTTTATTAAACACGTTTAAAACTATTCTATCAGCACCTTAAATGGCAGAATTATGATGCATATCAGCAGCAACCAATGATTTATTTTGTCATGCATTAATTCAGAATCATATTATTTTTCACGCTTATTTTCTGAAGTATTTCTGTGTGTTTTGGGGTTCTCAGGCAGAGATCAGCCGGTTCCTGGCGAATATTCTGCAGAATGAGAAAAGCCACGAAGCTCACGATGAACTTTACGTGGACACAATTCAGGTACTGAGTGACCCAGATATATAAATATATATATATATATATATATATATATATATATATTACAGTATGTTATTCCTGTGAAGGACCACAGGGAGGATCTCTGTGCACAATTTTATTTAGAGCATTTCTATTGGTAATGACACAATTTGATCACATCTATTTGTATTTGTCTGTCTGTCTATTTATTGCATAATAATATAGTTTCATTTCTGCTGCTGTCTGTGTTTCAGTGCATCGACGCCATGCCCACAGAAGCACTCAAAATCAGCCCCACGCTGTCTGATCGTGTGCAGAAGGTCTGTTTCCAAGAGCTGCTGATGTTTCTGACACGGTGAGGATATATTATTAATTTCCACATTGACTTTATGACCATGACTATCACCATAAGTCAGTATGTTGCATCACTAAGGCTGCATGTCGTCTTTGGTTTGAAGGTACACCGCTGAGCAGGCTGACTTTCTTTGTAAAAAAGCAAAAACGGACAAACCAGAAACAAAACCCTTCTTCCAGATGTTGAACAACTGTAAAGAACTCAAGTGAGTGTCATCAGTTCAGTTCAATTCAGACTTGTTTCCTGTAAAGCTTCAATATTTTATCTGCAATGTATAGTTAAGGTAGTTTAAATGTAGTTAAAAGACTTAAAATAGATACGATGAAGATAGATGACGATGATGTTTGTGATATTTCTTCTCAGGAAACACGTCCAGACCAAAGCTGGAGACAAAGAAATCATGAGCGCAGCTGTGGCAACGCTGGAAATCATGGAGGCTTTTACTTTTAAACTTCTGATGGAAATCGTAGCCGACAGGGCAGAGGTAGCCGCTCAACTTAATCACAGATATATAGATATGTTTTCTCACATTTCCAAAAGGGGGGCATGTATTTATTTTTGAGAAACGTCAAAATAACATTACATTTTCGTTAAATCGCAGAACCACCTGAAGAAATACTTCAAATCGGAGAACAGGGAATTCTTATTCTTGATCGATGAAGTGAAGACTCTTTTCTCCGATCTGTCGGGATATCAGGACATGCAAACGGTACGTTATGCATTATTTTGGTCTTTTTGGTCTACAGTGTAATTGCAAAATGTAAGATACATAAACATTTTCATCTGTGCATGAAAAAATACAAGGAAAAATCCATCCTTGATACAGTTAAAGACAGGAAAGGTTCACCTCGCTTATTAATATGGTGACGGGTTAATTTGCTGACTGATGAACTATAAAAGTATAGAAAGGAACTCAAAAGGAAACTATATTACATGCAGAAAAAAATAAACATAATGTTTGTGTCTAAATACATTTGTGTAGCTTCATTCCTGTTCTTCTTGACGTCTCTCAGAGAGTGATGGACGAGGCCTACAAGCTCATCGCTCATATTTACCTCAAACGTCTCATCGGAATCAGAGCGAGCAAACTGAGGAAGCGCTGGTATCCAGAAGTTGGACCAACAGTCACTCAAGACGTTAGATTGCTTCATGACATCGTCTCGGCGATGGTGAGCTGGAAGCTCTGCTTGTTCTTGACATTGATCCATGACCAGCTGGATGTCTCTGACCCGTGTGTTGGCTTGTGTCAGGCTCCTGGTGTCGCTCAGCGGAACCTCTTGCTGCTGGAGGTCCAGGAGCTGCTGGAATACCAAGACCTCGAGGCCACGAAGCTGACGGTGGGAAGAATGCAGGAAGAATGTGACGCGACAAGGTAAAAATCATTCTTATGTTCTTTACCCACACCTGGGTCCAATTCAATAAGACGTACGATCTGTTCTGTTTACGCACTAAAACTTGTCTTTGTGCTACTATGTTAGCCTTTGTGCTACTGGGCTAGTCTTTGTGCTACTGAGTTAGCCTTTGTGCTACTGGGTTAGTCTTTGTATTACCGGGTTAGCCTTTGTGCTACTGGGCTAGTATTTGTGTTACCGGGTTAGCCTTTGTGCTACTGGGCTAGTCTGTGCTACTGGGCTAATCGTTGTATTACCGGGTTAGCCTTTGTTCTACTGGGTTAGCCTTTGTGCGGGTTAGTCTTTTTGCTACTGGGTTAGCTATGTGCTACTGGGTTATCCTTTCTGCTACTTTGGTTATCCTTTGTGCTACTGGGCTAGTCTTTGTGTTACTGGGCTAGTATTTGTGTTACCAGGTTAGCCTTTGTGCTACTGGGTTACTCTTTGTGCTACTGGGCTAGTCTTTGTGCTACTGGGCTAGTCTTTGTGCTATTGGGTTAGCCTTTGTGTTACCGGGTTAGCCTTTGTGCTACCGGGTTAGCCTTTGTGCTACTGGGTTAGCCTTTGTGCTACTGGGTTAGTCTTTGTATTACCGGGTTAGCCTTTGTGCAACTGGGTTAGTCTTTGTGCTACTGGGCTAGTCTTTGTGTTACCAGGTTAGTCATTGTGCTACTGGGTTAACCTTTTTGCTACTGGGTTAGTTTTTGTGCTATTTGGTTAGTCTTTGAGCTACTGGGTTAGCCTATGTGCTACTGGGTTAGCTCACTGAGCTCAGTAAGTTTGTGCTCATGAATGAATTACCTTCTGGACTTCACTGATGCTACCTTCGACCACGTTTTCTTTTTTTACAATCTGTGGTTTGTGCTTGGTTGTCGTCAGGTGTTTACATGGCTAACAGGTTTTCTAAATGGCGTCTCACTAACTCCTTGTGTTTTGTCTGCAGTGAGGACCTGGAGCTCCTGCCCGCGCTGCTGCAATGGAAAGGTCTTTCTGGAAGAAAGATCAGGAAGGTGCTGTATGGCCTGGAGAACCTCCCTGGCTTTAAACACAGACCTGCATCTTGGTACTCCTGTTGTATTGGTTGCTAAGCTGCTGCCTGAGAGTAGAGATCTCAAATCTGATGTAAAGATTGAGAATCAATAGTGTTACCGAGGGTTTGTTATAAAATACGACACAAAAGGGACACAATTAAGTGTGTCTCCAATATGTCACTGATTTCTTTTCATGTGTTATTGTCATGTAAGGAAAGTGAATTTCTAGTCTTGTTTCCTGAAAGGTCGCATTTTTATGCAAAACAAGAACATTTACACAGGCTGTTTTTCAATGTAGTGCAAATGCTAGTATGCAAATCAATGCACCTATCAGGTGATGTGTTCTTTTAAAACCATCAAAACTGGGTTTTTATTGGTTGTTAAAGATGTTTACGCTGATAAAAGGTTAAACAAATTATGTTTCAGGACATTTGCACGTCGTTAAAAGTAAAACTTTATTTTGTGCAAAAGACTGCACATTAACTGTTACATATTTCAAATCTGCGCATCTTGTGTTGCATGTATGCATTAAGTTCGTACGATCTGTCAGTCTGAAGTACACAAAAAGCTATATATATATAGCGCTTGATTTGTTCCTGCTGGCTGTTGCTCACTTACGGGAAAAAAATGTGGGATGATTGACAAATCTAAGGGTTAGCCTCTGTGCTACTATGTTAGCCTTTGTCCTACTGAGTTAGCCTCTGTGCTACTGGGTTAGCCTTTGTGCTACTGGGTTAGCCTTAATCCTACTGAGTTAGCTTTTGTGCTACTGGGTTAGTCACTAGGTTAGCCTTTGTGCAACTGTGTTAGCCTTTGTGCTGCTAGAGCATTTCCAGAGGAAGTAGCTTGGATAAACAAATCGACAGCAACAGTCTGAGCCCACTCGTTATCCTTAGTCAGGTACTTTACTTGAGTAAAGGGAAGTGGAAAGTTTAGATTGTAACCTGAGTGACGTTGATGCCAGTTTACCGTTAAATATGTATTTGCCACCTAACTGGCTCGTTCGCCAGTCACTTCAGTCGGCAGAGAGTAAATTAACTTTTCCGCCTGTTGCCGGCTGTTAAAACGTACGTGAGTTTTAGAATTTATATATATATATTAGGGCTGGGCAAAGTTGAAAAAATTATTATGCGCCAAATTCAATAATGAAGTAAAAACTGTATTGCGTGCTTTTATTTTCAAGTAATGTTATCAGAACAATATAACAGCAAGTTAACAACAGTATATAAATCAAAAATATATGCTAGGGAAGAAAAAAAAGATGTATTTAATTTTTTTAATGCTTCTATATGACTGGTCATTCAATTAAATATTGTATTTATTTTCAGATGTTATAGACTATTTTATTCTAATGTAAAACAGCTTAATATCATGCTGAAGAAGACACATTTGTCTTTTATCAGGGAACAACATAAACAGTCTGTTCAGTAGTAAGGGTCCCTGTGAGGTACAAGCCACTCCTTCTTTTGTCATGTTCAGTTTGTTGCTTACCTTAAAGATGTATGTTAAAGACCAGCAATTGATTAACTTTATACAAAAGCAATCAGTGCTTTTGATCTTGTTCAGTTCAGTTTTTCTTACTCAGTGAGAAAAGTCCAGTCTGTGTTGGCTTGAACAAGTGCACTGAAGTCTGGTTGAATGAGGTGGAGATCTGAAGGACAGCTGACCAGTGGCGGCTGGTGACATTTTTTTTGGGGGGGGCGCAGTTGGGCGGCGCGGTTTAAATAGCACTCCACAATGAGAAGAAAAGAGGTTTGGAGTAGAATATTCTAAAAAACAAAGCTTTATTTCAAGAAAACACAGTGCTCAACACTGTCCAATAACAACTATCAACAAACTGTAACTTTGGGCATGAGAGGTTCAGAGCAGAATGGTTTAAGAAACATTCAATGTGGTGGCCAGAGCAACTTCAGGGAATACATTGACGTAGCATTCAAACTGGGCGCCCTGCAGTAAGGTGGCACTGATGAGGTGGTCTTTGAAGGCAAAGCGTTCCCTGGTGTGTCCAAGTATGGTGTCACAAACCTACAGATAAATATATAGAGAGAGACAGAGACAGTAAGATAAGTTGTGGGGAAATATCTACTACAAACAGGCTTCATACTACAGACAAAAAACTATGTTTTGTGTGTCTTGATGGTTGTAGCTATGACACACACGCACACACGCACGCGCACACGCACACACGTTGGGGATTGAATTGGTATTTTAGATAAAGTTATAGCCTGATATGATATCCACCCAAATCTAACAATGTCCAACATGTGTTCTGCTGTGAGAAAGATAAAACATTAAACTTTAACACAGGCATCTGCTGATTTTGACACTCACTTCTGCAGCAATCCTTCAAGCTCATCTTCCTTCATAGCCGGCGCTTCCTCTGCTGCTCAGAGCCACTGCACACTGAGCCTCCAGCTAGCAGCTCCGGTTAGCATGTAGCTTGGTGCATGTAGCTTCACTGCTGAATATTTAAATCCGGACGTTCGGGTCCCAACTCTTTCAGCCTCTTCTTGTCAACATCTGATCGTGGATTGAAAGGTGTTTCGCGTAGAGATACCACAGAGTTTTCAGTCGCCATACTAACATAATCAAAGTCTCTGCTAGCTGTGTTGCTCGCGTAGCTACGTGGGAGCTATATGGGGTGTGAGGGTCTCTGATAAAGGTCTCTGATTGGACGAATAGTCCAACCACGTTGCAATAAGAAACGATGTCATTGGCTAGGGCGCAGATTCGTGCGCCCGAAGATTCACGTTTCATCCGCCAATGAGAAGCTGTCCTTGCCGTCACGAGGGTGAAATGTTTGTTAGCTTTCCATAGACACACATTGGGCCGGCGCCCCGAGAGGGGAGGGGCTTTTCTCAGTAATGATGAATGGCGATATATTATATTTAACTTAAGTGGTTGTTGACAGGGGCTTACGGTCTCCCACACACATTTAGCGCGTCAACACGGTATATTTCTTATTTAAATTATTTGATATATAATGTTTTTTGACAGTATATATTATATATATTTTTTCTTCTTTTTTTTTTTTCATCGCAAAATTTTAGGAGGGGCGGCGCCCTAGCGCCCTCTATTGACGCACCGCCACTGCAGCTGACGTGGTATCTCAGCGGCGGCTTTGCACATGCGCGATTAATGTTCAATCTGGATGAGCGCTCTGTGCTCGCTGAGGACAGAAACTACAGAACAAGACGTGCTTCAGTCTGTTTGCAACAAGCCGGTCGCTGTGGCTGCGGAAGCGCGCGCGCACATACGTAAATCGCCTTCAGAGTAAAAGCGGTGCCGTTGTATTGCATTTATGGCGTGCATCTTATTTTTATAGTTGAGTTTCTACCAAAAACTTCTATTTTGGTTTCATCTGACCATATGACATTCTCCCAATCCTCTTCTGGATCATCCAAATGCTCTCTAGCAAACTTCAGACGGGCCTGGACATGTACTGGCTTGAGCAGGGGGACACGTCTGGCACTGCAGGGTTTGAGTCCCTGGCGGCGTAGTGTGTTACTGATGGTAGCCTTTGTTACTTTGGTCCCAGCTCTCTGCAGGTCATTCACTAGGTGCACCCGTGTGGTTTTGGGATTTTTGTTCACCATTCTTGTGATAATTTTGACCCCACGGGGTGAGATCTTGCGTGGAGCCCCAGATCTTGTTTGTAGGTGACCAAACTTAATTTACAGAGGAATTCACCAATTAATTCATTAAAAATCCTACAATGTGATTTCCTGGATTCTTTCCCCCCATTCTGTCTCTCATAGTTGAAGTATACCTATAATGAAAATTACAGGCCTCACTCATCTTTTTAAGTGGGAGAACTTGCACATTTGGTTGCTGACTAAATACTTTTTTCCCCCACTGTATATATATATATATATATACATATATATATATATATACATATATATATATGCATAATTTACCTCATTTGATTCATTTTGCAAAGTTTTTTTGTTGTTGAGCTCCGATAAAGAAAACACAAGAACAAATAATTTAAAGGGCAAAGTTTATGTTACAAAATTACGCAAACCCTTAAATGCTCACTTTTTTATTTTATTTTCTGTTCTGTTCTTTCATTTTCGTTGTGTGCTGAAAATATAGAAACGTCAAAGAAGTTGAACTGCACTGATAAAGATGCTCTATCTCTTTGTTATAATGTAATATTTTAATATTATTTATTAAATTATTTGTTTATATAAAAACGTCACTGTAAAAAGAAAAGGTTCTTCTGTTTTGGTTTCTCAAACATTTGTTGTGAGTATTTTGTGATTTGAATATATATATATATATATATATATATATATATATATATATATATATATATATATATATATATATATATATGAGTGTGTATATGTGTGTGTGTATATATATATATATATATATATATATATATATATATATATATATATATGTATGTGTGTATATATATATATATATATAATCTTGTATAACTTGTTAATAATGCATTCCATTCAAACTACAGGTACTTTGTGTGTGAGTATTGGTTTACTGGGCTTACTGGTTTGGTTTACTGGTTTCATTACCAGTACAAAGTCATATTTTCTGCTGCAATGTAACAGTTAATGCCTTTGTATTTTATTAATGTAGTATATTGTCTTCTTCTGTGGTGGTTATTTTTGTTCAGAAGCTTATAAATCGGGTTACAGGGACACACAATAACACACTTGTCTTTTTCTGTCAGCAAAGCAATTAATAAAATGATTCAATAAAAATGATGATTTTTTCCTGCGTTTTCATTGAACCGTCACCAGATGGAGACGAACGTCCACGGACAAAATGGGACTTGATGCGAAATTGTTGCTCCACAAAACAGAGCTCAGAACAGTGGTTCTCAATCACAAGACACAAAACACACGTATGGACGTGTGAGTGCTGTTTGCTCAACAGTGCCTCAATTATAGGTCACCTGAACCCAGAATGCACCTGTGAAAACACCACTTAGATGACCTGAAGAAATCTGAGTAATGAGATTAAACATGTTGCATTCATCGTCTATATTCAGAGGAAGCTATGAATGAAAATGAAAAATAGTTTTATATCAGAGATATTTATTGTGTTTGTATTCAAAGTGATGCAAAAATTATGCAAAATAAAAATTTTAGAAGAGTTTTAAGTGTCGAATATTTAGAATTTTGTGTTGTGTTTTTACTTTTTGAGGGAACTAGTTCATTCAGGAATTGTGTTTTAGTAACTGCAAAAATAATAACTGATAAACGTGAGGGGACACAAGATGATTAAAACAACGGGACTGAATACTCGTATTCGACCGCTTGTCGAACCTCAGAATCAAGACGAACAGTGTGGATTCCGTCCCGGCCGTGGAACAGTGGACCAGCTCTTTACCCTCGCAAGACTACTGGAGGGGTCCTGGGAGTTCGCCCAACCAGTCTACATGTGCTTTGTGGACTTGGAGAAGGCTTTCGACCGGGTCCCTAAGGGTTTTTTGTGGGGGGTGCTGCGGGAGTATGGGGTGCCGGACCCGTTGGCATGGGCCATCCGGTCTCTGTACGCCTGCAGTAGGAGCTGTGTTCGTATCCTTGGTAGTAAGTCAGACACGTTCCCGGTGGGTGTTGGCCTCCACCAGGGCTGCCCTTTATCACCGGTCCTGTTCGTGACTTTCAAGGAAAGGATATCTAGGCGCAGCCAGGGGGCGGAGAAGATCCGGTTCGGGAGTCTCGGGATCGCATCTCTGCTGTTCGCGGATGATGTGGTCCTGTTTGCCTCCTCGGACCGTGACCTCCAGCATTCACTGGGGCGTTTTGCAGCCGAGTGTGAAGCGGCAGGGATGAGAGTTAGCACCTCCACATCTGAGGCCATGGTGCTCTGCCGGAAACCGGTGGATTGCTCCCTCCAGGTGGGGACAAACTGCCTACCCCAAGCGAAGGAGTTCAAGTATCTCGGGGTCTTGTTCACGAGTGAGGGTAAGGTGGAGCGTGAGATCGATAGGCGGATCGGTGCGGCTGCAGCAGTAAAACAGGCGCTGCACCGGGCTGTCTTGGTGAAGAGGGAGCTGAGCTGGAAGGCGAAGCTCTCCATTCACTGGTCGGTCTACGTTCCAACCCTCACCTATGCCTACAAGCGGCCAAAATGAGTTTCCTCCGCAGGGTGGCCGGGCTCAGCCTTAGAGATAGGGTAAGGAGCTTGGACACCAGGAGGGAGCTTGGAGTTAAGCCGCTGCTCCTTCGTGTCGAAAGGAGTCAGCTGAGGTGGTTCGGGCATCTAGTCAGGATGCCTCCTGGATGCCCCGGGGAAGACCGAGGACACGCTGGAGGGATTATATCTCCCGGCTGGCCTTGGAACGCCTCGGGATCCCCCAGAATGAGCTGGAACATGTTGCGGGTGAGAGGGAAGTCTGGGTCGGTGTGCTGAACTTGCTGCCACCGCGACCCGACCCCGGATAAGCGGCTGATAATGGATGGATGGATGGATGGGACTAAATACTTTTATCTCACAAAATTATGTTTCTCTTTTCTCACTAATCCATAAACCTGCAAATATGACTCTTCAAGTACACTTTGGTTTATTTTAAAGGGTCACAAACCAACTTCATGTTGAAGCTCTTGGTCTTCACATCAATTCCAGTGAAGCAGGATTAACAATAACAACCTTCAGCAACACTCGTATCAAAAGAATGCATGTATAAAAGAGAAGAATCACATGAATAAACATGAACTAGTGCAGGAGATACAATATAAAGATATCAAGAAGAAGACGTTTTCTACTCGTCTGCTGCAGAACACATTTCGGCCTTTGGCTCAAAAACTGACAAACGAAGAAAAAGGTTTGGTTTTATTTTGAAGCTGAGCGTCTGCAGATTTAATTCCATACATTATGAATATGTTATGTTATGATCTACTTAAGTTAGGCACATGAAGTTTTCTAGACTTTCACAACCGAGTAAAATCCCTCGACATTAACGAAGTGATCAGCAAACAGCCTCCACAGTGGGTCAGCGGGTCGCAGCAGGAAAGCCCCGTCGTGTCCAACCAGCAACGAGCTTATCTGCCTTCCCTCTGGGGAACTTGTAGCTCCGCCCCCCGTCTTCATGAGCACATCCTTCCTCTTACACCAATACACAAACACAGACACACTTTCAAGAAGAAAAAAACGTTTGCAGCAGACTCGTATCCTTCCTTTGCCTTGAAAAGCGAGAATTATTACTCAGGAATAAACTAAACACCTCGGCTCACGGTCTCCTGAGGCTCAATGATTTCCTGGTATTGTTTGTTGTGATTTGGCTGCTTCTGATGTTGTCGTCACTTTATTGAAGATGGCCTCTGGCCTCCCTGTGGAAAAGTTCTTGACCAAAGATTCTTTCAGAGGCATGTTGTCGTTATTGTTTTATAGCCGTCACTTTGGCTAAAAAGCTCTAAAATCACGTTGAAATTTGGTCCACATGTTCCCCTCAGGATGAACTATAATCACCTTGGTGACCCTCCGACTTTTTATTTAGCGCCACCAGCAAATCAAAAATGTTCACTTGTCCTAAAATACCTCATATGCCCGATGGATCCAGTCATGTTCCCCAGAGGATGAACCCTACTGACTTTACAGTTTTATTTCCTAAGAATTATCTCTGAAACCATGATTTGATACATACTTACACATTTAGACACCTCTGTGTGTTTTTCGTGTACTACAGTATGTAGTTGGTGTTTATTCATTACATTACATTTAGCTGACCCTTTTATCCAAAGCGACTTACAATAAGTGCATTCAACCATGAGCACAAACTCAGAACAACAAGAATCAAGAAAGTACAATTTTTTCAATAAAGTTAAACTACAAAGTGCTATCAGTAAGTGCCACTAAAGTGCTACTACGGTGCTACTTTCCTTATTCAAGGTATAGTCGAAAAAGATGTGTTCAAATGGCGTTTTGTGTGTACTGTATTGACACAAAAACCCCACAATTTTCCAAACGCGTTTTTCAAGAGTCATACATATAAAGATGTGTAACCTTTGATGACGTCTCCTCCAGCACCACCGTGAGGGAGATGTTTGAGGTTTTGAGTGAAATGTCTTGACTATTAAATGTATCATATTTGGTGCAAACGTTCATGTTCCCCACCAGGAAGACTTGTGAGCACGTTGGTGAAACCTTAACGTTTCATCCAACTGGAGACAGGTGTTCCTCATCCAGTCCAATCAGAGGGAAGCAGGTGGAAACATCTCAAAGATGAACCAGAGAAATGGGAGGCAGCTGAGCTGAATGTCAAGCTTCATATTAAAGAGTACTGAGGCCGATGGGATCCTTCAGTTTTTGCTTTTTAATAGAAAACTGAATGTGAGCGTAATTTATTTGTATGCTCCAACTTGTGAATGCTGCAGTAAAACTTCCACCACGAGAAGTCTTTGTTTTACGAACCAGAGACCATTTTGTTCCTGGTGGAAACGTCCTGATCAAGACCGATAAGAAAATCACCTTCAACCAACACTCAGGTTTCACCGAATTTATTTAAGAACTTAACATAAATTCAACACTTTCTCTTACAATATTCTGCATGTCAGATCACGTGAAATAAAAATATAAAATTATAAAAATAAAAAGCTTGACTTCTCCCTGTATTGCACATGTAATGTAAAATAAATTCTCAATATGAAAATAACAAACTATAACACTGACTTGATATTTAAAAATATATACACTATCATAGAATTACACACATATACTCAAGTTTTTAGCAGTAAAAAGCACCTTATTCACCAGCAATATTGTGATTCTGTTACACAGGAACTCATTCATCACTTTACATTCGGTCTAAAGGACAGAAAGAATCACACCGACATACACTGAACCGTACTAAGCAACTTTACAGGTGAACTGGGACCAGTTCACGGATCACTTGACCAGAACTCCAGAGAAAAAGGGCCGGACGGCGTCTCCGCTCTGCGGGGCTCTCGTGTCCGATAGGACGTCTTTGACGGTCTTCCTGTCGGCTTTGGAGAGGTTGGTCTTGAGCTTGAGAAGAGCCGACACGTGTTTCTCACTGAGGGGGACATTTTGAGGTTTTATTTATTTACACAACTCATAATGCACAATAACATTTGAGCACATGTTCTCTTCCTGTTGAGCGGGTCTGTTTATCCTCTCCTCCCAGTCATGTAAACCACCAGCGCCGCGGTGCTTTTCTGTCCTTGTAAGGTCTAAAGCGTTACCTGAGGTCTTGTACGGACTAAAGCGTTACCTGAGGTCTCGTAAGATCTAAAGCGTTACCTGAGGTCTCGTAAGATCTAAAGCGTTACCTGAGGTCTCGTAAGGTCTAAAGCGTTACCTGAGGTCTTGTAAGGTCTAAAGCGTTACCTGAGGTCTTGTAAGGTCTAAAGCGTTACCTGAGGTCTTGTAAGGTCTAAACTGTTACCTGAGGTCTTGTTAGGTCCAAAGCGTTACCTGAGGTCTTGTTAGGTCTAAACTGTTACCTGACGTCTTGTTAGGTCCAAAGCGTTACCTGACGTCTTGTTAGGTCCAAAGCGTTACCTGAGGTCTTGTTAGGTCCAAAGCGTTACCTGAAGTCTTGTAAGATCTAAAGCGTTATCCGAGGTCTCGTAAGATCTAAAGCGTTATCCGAGGTCTCGTAAGATCTAAAGCGTTACCCGAGGTCTCGTAAGATCTAAAGCGTTACCTGAGGTCTCATAAGATCTAAAGCGTTACCTGAGGTCTTGTTAGGTCTAAAGCGTTACCTGAGGTCGGGGTAATCCTTTCCCAGCGATGCTACTTGCATCTGAATGGCTGGGAGGTCTTGCAGCTTCAGAACCTCTGCGATCTTCGTCAGGATGTCCTTTAGGCGGACCTCCTGTGAGCCCTGTGAAGACAGAGCACCTCCAGCTCAGTCGGATCCACACGCCTCTGTTTTTTTCTTGGGGAAGATTGTATCTCTCGTGGTGGTTTCAGTGACGTGTTATTTATTTTTTGTGCTCCATTTCTCACCATCTTGAGGAATAAGTTGTGCAGACTCTCGGCATTGTCCTTCACGGTGGCGTAGGCCTTCAGCTGCTGCTCCTTGTCCTTCAGCTTCACTTGTCCTCGCAGGAGCCTCATCACGTATTCTGCTGTTACCTCCTGGTGCAGCTGACCCACCAGCTCCTGGAATCAATGCACGCATCCAATCAGAAACAGCTGAAATGTCTATTTATGATGAATATTAAGTGTAAAATGTGGAAGTGCGTGTCTCTTGCTCTCTTCAGTCTACCTGGTGACAGCTTTCGATCGAACCCTGAAGATCCTGAAGCTCTTTTTCGATGACGGCCAGCAGCTTCTCGAACAGCGGCTTGTTCAGCCAGTCACTGGTTCCCAGTTTGCGGTAGTGTGGCTGTGGGAGGTACAAACATGATGCATTAGACAGGTGACACGTTCATGCAAAAAAATACCCCAAACCCATCATTTTCTATTGAAGGCGTTCATCTTTATTAACAACTTCACAAATGTATTGTTTCATATTTTAAGAGGAAATACTGCATCTTGTAGGGGACTATTTTCAGTGGCAGATTAATCCACATTTGGTGCTCTTGTGAGTATTTGTACCCTTGATACCCATGCTACTTGCTGTGAATGACCTCACCTTGAGCACCTCATGCACAGGCTTTAATAAGTACACGTGGGCAGATTTCTTCATGCCGGCGAGGACCTGCAGACAGTTTTCCTGCACTCCCTCTCTGAACAGATGCCTCTTCTTCTGGAGGACGTCCCTGCAGACAGACCACACAAGTCCAATGAGCTCACGGGGATATTTAACAGAACTAGTTACCCGTCACTCAAACGTCAGAGACGCACCTGAACTGCTCGATGCAGCCGAGGTTCGCCTTCATGGCCGGCCGGCTGTTCGGCTTGTTTTGCTTCATGACGTCATTTTGGAAGGTCTTGAAGCTGCGGGGAGTTGAAATGTAGTTCATTTTCAAGACAATATGTCTAAAAGAAAAAAAGAAAAAGACCCTATTTTGGAGAAAGTGGCCCGTCTCGTTACCTCTGCATTAAATCATTCAGTTGGCTCGTGATGCTCTGGGCCTTGTGCAGATCTCCCACCACCCTCTCAGCTGAAGTCACCATGCCGTTGATAAGCTGAAGAAAGATCAATGGTACAGATCAATGATACAGATCAGTGATACAGACGGCGTTCAAGAAACTCTGTGAACCGCTGAGACTTTACACAGACATTTAGGAACCTGAACCTAGGGCTGCACGATTATGGCCAAAATCATAATCACAATTATTTTGATCAATGTTGAGATCACGATTATTTATCATGATTATTCATTAATTTTAGGGACAACATCTTTTTATTGCGCTTTCACGTTTAAATGAACAAGAACACTGCTTCCACTTCCATTGTTGTGCTACATTCTGGCTAATATACAATATTAGCCAGAATACTATATAATATTGCACCTCAGGGTGCATCACGACACCTCCCATCTCGTTCTCCCCTGGTGGTTGGCTGACTATTAGTTGAGGAAGCGCTTGATTTGATATGTAGCAGAGCAGCATTTTAAACGTCAATATCGCTGACGATCATGCTCATTTAATCGTGGCAGCCAAAATCATGATCACGATTAAAATTTTATTAATTGTGCAGCCCTACCTGAACCCCAAGCTGTCAGCTTCAGTGCCTGGTTGGACTTTCAATAAATAAGTTCTTCCTGGTTGGTTAATCTTTGCTCAAGGTTTGACTTTAGTTAATATGTTCAACAGCCTGGAAAATATTGATTTGGTAAATACAGGCCTTCCTCTGGTCCAAAGTAGATTGTGTTTTAACAGCTTGTTTCATGCACATGAAAACAGACAGACAGATGGACAACAGGCCGTCTAAGCCTTTTTTTTTTGTCAGATCTACATTTTATAGCTGAACAAAACTGTTTTATATTGAGATTGCAACCAGAAGAAAAGTCATGAAAACATGCCGAGGCTTTGATTTTGGTCACTTGTGGGAGGGGCAGTGGAAAAAGCTGTGAGCAAAAGTCAATCCCGTATCAGTACTTATACTTCCATATTTATCTTATTGTGTGGAGGTGTGGGGGTCAACCTATGAAACCTTTATAAATTCAACAGTCTTGTTACAAAAACGAGCGATACGCATCATGAATAATGCTGGTTACTATGAGCACACAAATCCATTGTTTGTCAGATCTCATGTTATGAAATTTAATGATTTGGTATATTATAAAATAATGCAGACAATGTACAGAGCTAAAGCAAAGTCACTGCCAGACTGTGTACAAAGGTTGTTTCAATACTTGAGTGTAAATATGATTTGAGAGATGTTTGTAAGTTTACTGTAAAAAAAGCTAAAAAAGGGATTAAAATAAGATGTATTTCTATTGTAGGAGTTAAATTATGGAACAACGCTAACATGAATATAAGAATGGTTAACTCATTTTTGGTTTTCAAAAGGATTGTTTATAAAACTATTTTTGAGGGTTACAAGTGTGAATGAAATGTATGCATATATATTTTTATTTTCTTCTTTATATCGAATTAATTATCTGATTTAATTGATAATAATTTAGGTTAGGAATATGCACCGTAAATTTCGGGTTACAAGCCGCTCCTACGGCTGATCAGTGTCCCCGCTGTAGCAAGCGCTGCTAGCTAGCGCTTCTGCTGCTACCGGCCACTGCTGCTGCTACTGCCCGCCGCTGCTGCTGCTACTGCCCGCGTCCCCTCTGCCCAAGTCGGGTGTCGAGCCTGGTCCCGCTACCTTCGGTGGTTTTCAGGGAGCTAGCGGAAGTTAGCGGGGAAGTGACGGAGCGCTAGCAGGAGCCCCAGCTGGCTACAGCGGGGAGCTGTCGGGGACACTGACCGAAGGTAGTAGCGGCTTGTAACCCGAAATTTACAGTAAGCATTATGCTTCTACCTATACCAGGGCTCCAGACTAACTTTTTTTACTAGGAGCACAGTGGCCCCTAACTTAAAATTTTAGGGGTGCAAGCAGAACATTTAGTGGCGCACACTATAAATCGACTTGCAAAGTTTTCCTATCATTTTCACTGTATTACTGATAAATACTTTGACAATAAATGCATACACTACAATCTTAGGAGAACTCGCGCAGCCACTCGTCGCGAAAGCTGAATTTCCTGCCTTTTTTCGCCACGACTGTTTCTTCACAATCTGAGTCGGACTCATTCTCGGGATTTGTCTTCTCTAGATCATTAGGTTTAAGAAGAAAGTACGAACTGATAGTCCGCTTCTCCATTGTCCATTGTTTACAGGAGACACCGCTATGTGAAATCTGTGGATTCGCGCGATAACCCCCAAGACCCGCCTCTTTTCACACATTAGCCTATCACAGTGGTCATTCGCCCCCCCACCCCCCCAGGCATCACCGCTAACCAGGCACGTGCACAAACATTTTGGGGGCAGGTGCTCAAACACAAAAAAAGGGCAACCATCGCCAAAATTATTTATGAAATTAAAAATAATAAATAAAAAACAGTAGGATATTTTCAACTTATATATTTATTTTTGTTAACAAACTAACTAAAATCATCAAATTGAATAAATAAATGAATAACAGGCAACTTTCCGTGTCCTCTCCTGACCAGGCACAACAGTAGGTAAAGGAATGTTGCGCCTCTGCTTCTCTGACGCACCTTGAAATATCTCCTGAACTTCTCCTCAGACCTCAATGCTTATTGTGTGAATTACACCATCAGTTAGCTTGAGGCTGTGGAGCGGTCCAGGCTTTCTTCTTGCAGAGCGTTTGATGAAGAGCAGTGACTTCACATGCTGGGTGCTGATTTCCATGCAGAGGATGAATGCCAAGTTAATCGCATTTTTGTAATTTTTTTCTAGCTGTGAATTCTCGTGACATTTATAAACACGTCGGACCAGTTGCGACGTAATGTTTTCAGCGGCGTTAATGTTGTGGTTAATTTATCACCAAACAACGTCGGGGGATTGCACAAACACGTCATCACCTGTTTGTCTGACGCTGCGGGTCAGAGCAGAAGTACCTGCACCCGTCTGGCCTGGCGCTCACACTGCATGAGCACTACGTGGAGGGGGAGGAGGGGCGCGCGGGGGCTCGTGAGCGCCGCGGAGCATGTCGGGGCGAAATTCAATAATGCAAAGAACTCAAATAAATGCAAAAGGATAGGGGCTTGAGCACCACTAGGGGTCTATCTGTGCACGTGCCTGTCGCTTACTATAGTGGGCTGAAGTGTAGAACAAGTTTGTCGGCAACAAAAATATTTAATTTTTCATCTACTCGCATGCGCGAGTAGATGAAAAATTTAGTCGCACTGTGTCTAATTTTAGGCGCAAAATGCGACCATTTGGTCGCAGTCTGGAGCCCTGTATACCTTTTCAGTCTTTCTTTTTTGTATATTACATTGTGGCTTTACTTATCGTATTGAAATGATTGACTGAATAAAACACACAAACCAGTACTCTCTTTTTGCTCCGCTTTGGGTCTGCACCTCCTCCTGAGGGAACTAAGTGGCTCTCGCGGCCGCGTACACGTGGTCTCATCTTAAACTCTACCTGAATGATGTCGTAGGAGACGGGACTCACGAAGCAGCCGTCCTCTCTGGTCGGCTCCTCTCCTTTATTCCAGCTCTGCTTCGCTTCCTGCAGGACGCGGCCGATGAACGTCGTCAGCTCGTCCTGAACGCACAACGAAACTATTGATGATTCAGCTTTTCAGAGAGCGGGTGGAGCTTAAGATGCTCAGCAATCCATTCTTCAGATATCTTGTTTATAACTAACAAATATGATGATTGAGGTGAAGTCATTGTTATTGTTATAATAATTTGACTTTATTTGATCGGCAGATATCATCGATCACTTTGGTTCTGAACCTTATTTTAACAAAGCTACAAACAAAGCAGTTCACTCAGATACATCTATTCCTTAGTTCCATTTGATTTAAAATAACCTGTACAATTGACCCTCCGATAAGCCTCTGATAAGCCCCGCCCTCAGAAGCTACTCCGGCAAGCTGTGACCGATGCTACGCTATGAATGGCTGGTCTGCGTGCGAGGGGGCGGGACTTAGCGAAAGGGTCAATTGCATTGATCTCTTCCAAGCTTCCATGGCCATTCATGCCCGTGGGACCATGAGTGTCCACTACAAACTTCCTGTTTGTGTTGATTTACCGACACACAAGGGGATCGTTAGACTGCTGCTGAAAAACTAGACCTGGAACTAAATAAATATAACATATAAACCAAAGTAAAACAGCTTCACGTGACCAAATGAAGCTGAACCAGGAGGTCAGGCTACCTGCTGTTTGCTCAGGTATTGATCCTCCAGAGGTTTCAGGAGCTCGTCAGGCAGCAGCTTTCCCAACGCGTCCACATCGATCTCACCGGCCAGCTCCGGCTTCTGAAGGACTCTGTCACAGAGAGCACAACTGTCACCACATTGTAGGCACCAAGGTTATGATTTCATGTGAAAACATCCTGATATCAGAGGCTGAACCTGCAGGCAACAGCTAGTTTTAAACAAAAGACATGTGATGGTATGTGAACATCAGGGCGGGACTGTGTGAAGACACCTCACAGCAAACTGTAAACACCACCCAGATGTGTTTCCAATGCATTCTGTTTTTCGTAGAAGTATGATTATCTGGTGTTTCACAGAAAAAAAGCAAAACGTAGATTAAAACTCTAGAAACTAAAATGTTCATTCCAATGCATAAGATGAAGACGACAAACCCTAAATATGTCTTAGAGCAGTGGTTCTTAACCTGGGTTCGATCGAACCCCAGGGGTTCACACACAGTATAGATCGGTTCACACTAGTAATGTCGGGCCACAACACACAACTTTTCTTCTTTTCGTCACATTGATTTGCAGTAAATATTCATTGAGTTATGTTTTTGTGTGAAATTCATGTTTTGTTGATTTTGTTCTTTGAATACAGTGATTTTGTGTGCAACTGATGCATGGTTCATTTTGTGCACTAACAAAATATATACCTATGTTTTGAAGAAATCATATTTTATTTTTCCAATTACGAAGGGTTCGGTGAATGCACTGATGAAGCTTGCAGGGTTCAGTACCTCTAATAAGGTTACGAACCACTGTCTTAGAGGGTTGAGCAATCTGCTCATTAGAATTAAATATTTGTGGAAGTTTTGGCCCCTGTATTATGGCCAAAAAGCACAAGAGGTGAGCACCAAAATTAAGAGTAAAAGTACAATGTTTGCCTCCAACTGTAGCGTAGAAGTACCTTATTGTACTTCGTACTTGGTTACAGTCCAATGGTCATTGGGGAATCTTGGATCTTACTCCAACACAACAGTTATAAGTAATAATAATACCTCCTGACTTACTGTGGGTAATACTCGTTGACCCATTGCAGAAGGAACGAGCAGTCCTTGTCCTCCAGACCGAAGTCCGCGATCTTTCTGAGCCTGGCGCTGAAGGTCAGGTGGTACAACCGGGCGTAGACGTTGCAGACGTCCACGTGTGGCGGGTAGCAGCTCCGCACCGCGTGCACCACGTGCAGCAGGTCCTCCTTCAGCTGCCGGCCCATGGCGCACACGTCCGCCTGGACAGAGGACTGGCCCGGCTGGAATGCGGCGGTAGGCGTCGGCGGGTTGTCCATCCGCTCCTCCACCAGGCCGCGCAGCGCGGAGTCGTGGAGCTCCCTCCAGCCGCCGGGCCTCCACGCGGGAGCCGTGTGACCGCTCTGCGTCCACCGCCGGTCCTGGTCCTCCTCCTGTGTCACGGCCCTCACGGCGGACGCCAGGGTGGCCTGCGTGCTGGTCTCCTCGTCCCGGCCGAGAGACAGGCTCAGGGTCTGCAGCACGAGGCCCCGCAGGGCCACGCGGTCCGCCGCCAGCGCGCTCACCTCTTCCTCGTGACGCGCCAGCGCCTCGGACTCCTTCATCTCCCCGAACAGACGCTCCTCTCGCTCGATCAGCAGCCGGCCGGCTTCACACAAGCGCTTCGCCTCCAGGATCTGGTCGTACGAGAGGACCACTGAGGGAGGAAGCAGAGATGATGATGAAACCAGACTTCTGGACGTCCTATAATAGCTAAAGAAATACAGGTCACATTCACAAATACCCTCATGCAGGCACGTGTGCAGACATTTTGGGGGGCAGGTGCTCAAACCAAAAAAAGGGCACCCATCGGCAAAATTATTTATGAAATTAAAAATGATAATAATAAATCAAAATCACAGTAAGATATTTTCAACTTATATATTTATTTTTGTTAACAAACTAACTCAAATTATCTCATTGAATAAATAAATGAATAACAGGCAAAAACAGACAAAACAAGGCCATATTGTATAACCAAATGCAATCAAAACATATTCTAACTTAAAACTTATCAAAACTCTGCTCTTGATGAATTAAAGGATCTTCACAGCATCCTCCTTGGTGCCATCTCTTGGAAGATTTGTATACCTTCACTGTGATTTATTTCAATGTCTTGCTCAATGGCAAGCAGGAGAAGGTCGGAGAGTCTTTCTTCCCCACAGAGACTCCTGAGACTGTTCTTAATTATCTTCAGTTTTGAAAAGGATCTTTCCACTGAAGCTGTTGTCACTGGCAGTGTTGCATAGATCCTTACCATCTTCACAAATGTTGGAAAGATGAGCTGGCCAGTGTTCTCCTCCACAATGGCAAGGATTTCTTGCAGGTTCTGCAGGGAAAGCTGGAGTTGAACACCTTTACCTCTGTCTTCAGCTGGTCCTCATTTTCCTCATAGAAGTCGCAAAGAACATGGACAGCTTCCTCTACCTCTGGTTCGGGGTGCTTGTCCAGTTGGCATACACTGTTAGAGAGTGGAAGGACTGTATGATTGTGCGAGTTGGACTTCCAGTGATGCTCCCATGGAATCTCCTGTTGAGCTCCGCAGTCAAGGTATCAATTAATGTGTAGTACACATTCTTCCTGTAGTATGACTCCACAGAGTCAATCTCATAACTCACTTGCGATGCAGTTGTGCTGTGTTGGAAACGCACTGGCACTTTCCGTTTCCTCTCCTGACCAGGCACAGCAGTAGGTAAAGGAATGTGGAGAGCCTCTGCCTTCTCTGACGCACCTTGACATATCACGGCAAACTTCTCCTCAGACCTCAATGCTTGTATTGTGTGAATTACACCATCAGTTAGCTTGTAGGCTGTGGAGTGGTCCAGGCTTTCTTCTTGCAGAGCGTTTGATGAAGAGCAGTGACTTCAAATGCTGGGGTGGTGATTTCCATGCAGATGATGAACGCAAAGGTACAAACGTAAATTTTTTCTAGCTGTGAATTCTCGTGACATTTATAAACATAAATTCAACATACTTTCGAAATTGTCTAAACGGCATTTATACAACAACACAAAGAAGATGCCTGCCTGTATATCTCTCCCTCTCTCTCTTCATTAAACATGACAAACGTCAGTAAACTAAAGACAAGGCTTTGAAATCACGGATTTCGTGAGTTTTTTGTTTGTTTATTTTTTTAGGAAACGTCGGACCAGTTGCGACGTAATGTTTTCAGCGGCGCTAATGTTGTGGTTCATTTATCACCAAACAACGTCGTGGGGATTGCACAAACACGTCATTACCTGTTTGTCTGATGCTGCGGGTCAGAGCAGAAGTAGCTGCACCCGTTTAGCGCTCAGCACTGCATGAGCACTACATGGAGGAGGAGGGAGGGGCGCGGCGGGGCATGTCGGGGCGAAATTCTCACAAGAACTCAAATAAATGCCCCGTCAGATATCAACACACATTTGGGGGGAATTGATGACGGAGAGAGTAATTTGTATTCTTAAATACTGATGAATGAAGAAAAAATTGGGCTCCAGCAGAAGGGGCACTTTTCTCATCCAGGGCAAAAGGGCAGGTTGAGCACCACTAGGGGTCTATCTGTGCACGTGCCTGCCCTCATGACCTCATGGACCGAATCATTCAATACATAATGGTAACGTTTTATCATCTCATTAAGTGAGGAACTTGTGTTTCTTGCTGCTTTACAATACTACTTATGTATAAAATCCATAGTGAATTTGAGTCTAGGGCTGGAACAATTTGTACATTTGTCCCATTTCTTTGTCTTCTAGGATGGTAAACTGAACATCTTTGGGTTTCGGATTATTGATCCGACAAAAGAAGCAATTTGATGACTTCACTTTGGGCTTTGGGAAACTTTGGAATGGACCTTTTACACATTTTGACTGCAGTAAAAGTCACAATACTACACTGTATAATGTAATAGTGGTCCAGACTTACATTAAATGAGTTAACTTTACTCTGCTATCAAAAATATCACTTCTTACTAGTTTGTACCAAGCAACAGTTACTTGCAGGTCGAAAATAACCAATTTACTAATTGTTTTGAGTAAAGCTAAGTAACAAGTAACAAATAACAAATAACGGCTGGGGTCTGAGCATGTGCAGAAGCCACCATTCAGTCCAGGCGCGCTCAAGACACGGTGGATCTAGCTGACTCAGAAGCTTAGGCAAGAAAGACAGCTTGGATTTTGAGTCTCATTTTTTCTTTTGAAGAACAATAAGGTAAGCAAAATAACTGTAAATTATTTAGGGTTTCTTACTGCTGCTAATGTTGAAAGATACTTCAACATGTGAACTATGGGGAGATCAGGGATTGAACAGGCTAGCTTGTAGTAATGGGACAATCACTCACCCCCCTGAGCTAGTCAGGTCACCTGAAAATTGATGTAATTGTCACATAATGAAAGTTGCCGAACGCATTTTGGTCGCAGGGCGCGCGACATTGAGCACCCGGAAAGTCCGAGTTACAAGTGATCGCCGCATGACCGAGCTTTCTGCAGAATCGACGTTAAACAAGTTTGTGCAGTGCGTGTTAAGAGACATCTTTACTGTTTGTAAAGCCAACAACTGTTTCCCTGGAGAACTGGTGTTGAAGGTTTGCTATACTAGTCAAAAGTACATCTTGAGTAAAGTTTTTAAGTACTCCTTACTCATTATTTGTAGTTACTTAAACTTACAAGTGTAAGTATACTATACTAAATAAACATGTGTTAGTACAACATACAATACATAGTCAACTTTACTTGCCTGTAACAAGTTCCTTTACTTGATTTTTTTAAGGCAATCGGTTTGCAAGGTTTTTTTAAGTACGGTTAACTAATCGGATTTTACAGTGTACAGTGTAGAAATACTCTGAAGACATGTCTTTTGGAGCATTTTGAGATGAGACTCAAACGAGAAACAACATCTTGTAAAAACAAATATGTTTTATTGCATATTATATGTTACTGAATTATATTAATGCTGTTTATATTAATGCTAATGTTAGTTTATTATTATATATTTTATATACTACCTTACATACCGATGGGACGCTTCTGACTTTCCTCCTTCTGGGGACCAATAAAGCGTTATGTATATAATTATAGTCTAAATCTGATAAATCTGGTCATTAAAATATGATGTTGACAAATAAATGTAATTAAGTAAAAAGTACAATATTTTTGCAGTAGACATACATGGCATGACATGGAAATACTCAGTTTAAGTACTGTACAAATACCTTTAAAAACGAAGTACAGTCATAAATACTTAGTTACATTCCACAAGCTATAACTAATATTCTCTTATTGTTAATACGAGGTTTCTATAAATTAAACGAATAAACTTTGAATAAACCAGCTGACCGTTTGGGGGCTTCTCCTCGCCAGGTGACGAGCGTCCATCGGTCGCGGCGGCGTTGGCGTTGGCGCTAGCGGCCCGCACCCTCCGGAAGTTGAACATCGGCGGCAGGAAGTTCAGCCGGAAGCCGTCGGTGTCGGTCCGCATGGTAAACCAGGAGAGAGGAGATGGGCGGGCTGAGGGAGGCTGGGTGGAGTCTGAGGGGGAAGATAACTTAAGATACTTTACGGGGAAAGTTAGCATTTCTTGCTACATTAGCAAGCTACGAATTCAATATTTATCGAATTTAAATTGAGCTTTCATTATTTTTTTGCTAATCTACCACCTTTTACGTTCTAGTTAGTTCAGTCATTGACTTTTAAATGATTATAAAATGTTATTTTCTTATATGTTAAAAGAAAACTTTTAAAAAGTTTATAAGTTCGCTCACTAACGGAACTAGCTTCCTGTGTTATTTTCAAAATAAAAGCATTATAAACACATTTTTGTTTTTTGAGAATGGTGTCAAGGAATGGTTGCTATATTTTTTCATCAATAAGTATATAAATAAAACAACACAAGATTAACGTAACCACCTCGTGTCTAGTAGAACCGTTTCATCTTTATCCCAACACAGTTTATCTAATAAAGCTAAAATATCAACAACAACAAAAATCACTGCACCTGTAATGATTTTATGAAGAATACAAAGAGGAAGTAAAACAAAATATCACACCACAAAAACATAACTGAATTTAAAATAACAGTACCACATGAAATAAAAGAAAGAAATGGAAATAACAGCTTCATTATTGAATAACTGTAAAGCTCAGAGATCATACACACAACTTTTACAATCAAGCTGAACCAATAAGCAAAGGCTCACATGGAACATTGATCAGTTATTGTAAAGAACACAACTCGATAAATGTCTGCTGAGCCCTTCAGCTACTCACCGGAACTCACAGTCACTGCTCTGCTAGTAATTCACGCAGCAGCTGCAGGGTCTTTATACATCAGCAGGAGGCGGAGCATGCACGTCATCACATACACACACACGCACACACACACACACACACACACACACACACACACACACACACACAGGAGCTGGACTGTGTTCTTGGCACGCTAACGCTGAGGAAATGTTGGCAACTCGTCTGTGGTTCAGAGTGAAATATCTCAACAACGACTTCCTCAGTTGTTCCAGACACTTCCACACTTCTACACAGTTCTATACTTCCACAATTCCACATTTCCACAGTTCTTGGTCCCCCAGGGGATGAATCCTATCCACCTATCTTACTTTTTCTGCAGATCAAATACATATAATCTGTCCAGCACCAGTTTAGGATTCCACAAAGCATCAACAGTACTGTCAGACTATTGAAGCTCATTTTTCATCCATTCTACTATTTTGTGTCGGTCTTGAATTTATTACAACAGCATAAATATAACGAATCTTAGTTTCTTTTAAGGGAACAGTGTGTCACATTTCAGGGAATCTATTGGCAGAAATGTATGATAATAAAGAAAAAAAAGAATTGGTTGTGATTTTGTTATCTCAGAATAAGCCCTTTCATATCTACATTGTGGGCGGGTCCTATTCTACGGTAGCCCAGAAGGGACAAACCAAACCCTGGTTCTCAAGGCGTCACACGGAAGAAGTTTCACTGCTCGAGGCCGGTAAATCCTACTGGACCTGTCAGGGCGATGAGATTCCCAACCCTGTGTTTCAAAGGGATGAGAGAGGAGAGCAACAATGTTGCTGCGCGACACTCTTTATGTTGAGAGGAAAGCAACAATGTTGCTGAGTGGCGCTCTTTATGTTGAGAGGAAAGCAACAATGTTGCTGCGTGATGCTCAGCCAGCAACCTGCTGCTCAACAGCATCAAAACAAGGCGCTGAGTGTTGATGAGGATCATCACTATTTGTACCTTTGCTCCTCCCACATTACCACTAAACTAAAGTGTCTTCAGGTCAGGACTTGTAGACACGTAACTGTCTCTATCGTTTTATTTCATTTTATTCTCTTCAAAGTCAAAACCGGCGCTGCTTAAATAATATGCAGAGCAAACCAGACCTACGAGAGTCCAGAAGCACACATTACTAATAACACAAAACAAATAAAGCAAAGCTTTTTTTTTTCAATCTCTCGAAACAAATGTAGCTAAATTCATAAGCGTTGACATAACATAATCAAAACTACATTGCTTTCCCTCGATATGAACACCTGACCTGCTGGTCTGCGAGCAGCTGTTCTCACCTTTTGCTCTGCAGGATCGGAGAGGGAGACAGCAGCAGAGTTTGGAACACATCCCTCTGCCGGTGTGGGTCCAGGTCAGACTCTGACTGACGAGCAGAGATGTAACTACCGTCTGGCAGGAAGCCAGCGCTGGGAAAGTTCTTTCTTTCTGCACGTTTCCTGAGCTGAGTGACGATGTGAGAAACAACGCAGTCTCAGAGTGACATGTGCACAGTCTGAGGTTGATCTGCATCTCACAGGTGTTCATGACCACAGGAACATCATTTATTAATAACCGTTCAGCTCCAGAGTTTTATTTAAAACCATAAACACATTTCCCCGTTTATTATCTGACACACATCCGGTGTCACTACGTCCTGTCCGGGCCCAAAACATCAATAATAAATCATCAATAATACTTTCACGTTTAACCTCTCAAAGCGTATTGCTCTCATAAACTGTCCTCAAGATACGACAAATTGGTTTTCACTTCCTCAGAAAACCGGGAAGTGTAAATTTGTCTTCTCTGCTCAGGCCACGAGAATTTACATTATGAATTAAAGTAAAGCGGCACCTTTATTAATAAGCACCGTGCAGTACAGACTAAGTGTGAGGATTCAGCTTGAGGATGTGACTGAAGGGAACTCTCAAAGTAACAGTTCGTACAGCGGAGGATGAGATGAGGAGACAGCGTGTCACTGATGAGTTAGCTTAGCATAAAGACTGGAAGCAGGGGGAACAGTTAGCAGCTATTTATATGCAGTCACGACTGGCTCGCTGTACGTTATCTTTGACCTTAAAGAGAAAAGTATGCAAGAGTCGAGAATATTTACAGAGATTTGAAACACATTTGACACACACTCAAACACACAGTCAAACACCTCGACCAGCAGAGTGTTTCTTTCTCTGTGGGTGTCATGAAACAATTGATTGTGATTTATTGAGTTGTTTAAATCCTCAGAAATAGTTTGGATACAGAGATTAAAAAGACATTTGGCTTCTGTTCTGGAGCTTTTGGTTGGATCACATGGGCTTCTTCAGCCAGAAGTCATGGAACTGCCAATTTAGACTTTTTCTTTGTGCATGTTTGACCAGATGGTGGCGCTAGAGGGAAGGTCAGGAGGTTACCTAAGTGAGTAGGGTGCATCCTCTGGGGATCATGAATGTTTCTAGAGATCTTCATGGCAATCCATCCCATAGTTCTTGTACCAAAGAGGTGGACTTGTCTGTGCTGTTTTAATCCAGCAAGTTTACATTTACAACATGACGATTACAAAATAAAGATTTGGTCGTATTAAAAAGAATAATGTGGATATTCTCGTGTTTACTTTTGGAATCGCACAGATTACAAATTTATCCCAAAAAAAACATTTAAAAGAAGAAGTGTTTTTCTGTCAAACTAAAAATGTTCCCTGAAATATTTTTTTTTGCAACATTGTTTCTCTCCACAGTGGCAACAGCAACGTGTTGCCTCATTCAACAACAGCAACATTTTGCAAAACTTGAGCCAAACGAAAAGTGAAAGTATCGAACAGCGAGCGACTGACGCCACAGCGACCACAGCAACCACGGGGGCCGAGCAGGAACTTCTAGAACAGAAGAGAGCGTTTACAAGAAAGCAGATGTTTTCAGTCTCAGCTCCTGAAGCTCAGACGTCCTCTGAAGAAGAGAGCGGCCGTCATTCAGACGCTGTTGTGGGACTGCGGATAATATTATGAACCCAGACACCATGGAGCTTGATGTTCCGACGTATGTGGAATTTACACAACAAGTATAAAGCAGAACTAGTGGTTATTTACATGGTGGATGGCAGAAACGGTAACGGTGTTTTTACGGAGATAAGCCAGACGCAGTTCCTGGAGGACTCAGTGAAATTCACCGAGCTGTGTGCGGCTACGGATGGTGTTATGAACCTAGACACGAGTTTCATGTTCCGACGTTTTTGGGACTTCCACAACAAGTATAACGCCTAAATAAATAATGGTTATTTATTCCATGATCGATAGCAGAAATAAAAGCTCTTTTACGGATATAACCAACAGAGATAAGCCACGCCCCCTTTGACGCGGCGCGAATATTTGCGCTGCCTTTGGTGTGAACACACTTTTATTGTTGCGCGTTTCTCTTCATGCAGACGGAGTCACGGTTTGTTTCATATGTTTTATAAAAAAAAAGGATGAAATAGGTTTTACACATTATATTTGCTTTATAATCCCTTTGGGCTCCTTCACACTGAAGTAAATCAAATAC
>JBAMJR010000323.1:97500-260000 GCA_038501785.1 Myoxocephalus aenaeus | reverse complement strand
TTTCAAAATTAACTTTCCTCTTCACAGGAAGTCAGGTTTAGGAGTGTTAACTTGGCTAACGACGTGACGAAAACATTTCAAAATGACACACAGAAGCTGTAAAAAGCATCCGTGTTGCAACACAACCTCTCCTCAAACTACGTCTTCTCAAACAACGTCTCCTCAAACACAACGTCTCCTCAAACACAACGTCTCCTCAAACACAACGTCTCCTCTCAGACAACGTCTCCTCAAACACAACGTCTCCTCAAACACAACGTCTTCTCAAACACAACGTCTTCTCAAACACAACGTCTTCTCAAACACAACGTCTCCTCAAAAACAACGTCTCCTCAAAAACAACGTCTCCTCAAACACGTCTCCTCAAAAACAACGACTCCTCAAACACAACACAACTGTCACAGTTTGGGGTTTCCTGTTTTATTGTGAAGTCCTTGGCCGTTTCTCAATACCAAGTACGCCAAGTCCAGACTTGTGAACTTTTGGAGTTTGGACTTGGGAGTCCAGACTCTCAAGGACGGGAGGACGCAGGACGGTCTTTCTGCAATTGGAACAGCAGCTGACTTGATGACGTCACCACCTCAGCTGTCGTTGTCATGAGTTACTCTGATTCTTCACTGTAAAGTATTTTTACAGTCAAACAAAATATGACAACCCTGCTTTTTTTGCACTGGTTTCACAGACATACACATATCATTGTATATATATATATATATATATATACACACACACACACAGATACACATATCATTGTATGTACATATATATTATTGTGTTTATAAATATATATATATATATATATATATGCACACAATATATATATATATATATATATATATATATATATATATATATATATATATATATATATATATATATATATATATATATATATATATATATATATATATATATATATATATACACACACAATGATATGTGTATGTCTGTGAAACCAGTGCAAAAAAAGCAGGGTTGTCATATTTTGTTTGACTGTAAAAATACTTTACAGTGAAGAATCAGAGTAACTCATGACAACGACAGCTGAGGTGGTGACGTCATCAAGTCAGCTGCTGTTCCAATTGCAGAAAGACCGTCCTGCGTCCTCCCGTCCTTGAGAGTCTGGACTCCCAAGTCCAAACTCCCAAGTCCAAACTCCAAAAGTTCACAAGTCTGGACTTAGCGTACTTGGTATTGAGAAACGGCCTAGTCTAGTGTGTCCGCTGTGTTCCTGCACTTCCTGCCCCCGTGATTGTCCGTGATTGTCTGTGTATTCCCTTCACCTGTGCTTCCCTCATTGTTTTCCACCTGTGCCTCGTTACCTTCCTCTTGTATTTAAACCCTGTTTGTCTCCTGTCCCCTTGTCGGATTGTACAGTTTTTTTTTTTCCCCATCGGTTACCCCTCGTAGATTTAGTAAGTTGTCCTGTCATATGCCTGGTTTTGTCTGTTCGTTCTGCTCCTGGTTTTTGATCCCTGTTTTTGATTCCTGTTTTTGTTTATTCCTCGGCCTGTGTGAAGCCTGACCTGACTTTTGTTTATGGATTAAATTTACTTTTGAACTGTTGCTTCGGCGTTTGGGTCCTCCCTTAAACCACCACCTGACACGTCGTGTGACAGAGGTAAAGCAACTGGAGGTCAGAGTGGATGACTGGAGGAGAAGGAAACCTTAACCATGTAGTTTCTGGGCCTCTTAGTCAAACCTTACAGTCACAGATAAGTGAACTAATGTCCTGCTGTTCCTTCATGATCTTTCACACAAAGTGACTTCCTTGAAAGAATCTCTTGAAAGACTTCGAGAAAAGGAGCATCCCCCTTTCAAATTCCCCTTTCAGAAACCGCAGCGTCTCTCCGAGAGAGGAAACAACACAAAAACAGAACTTTGAGGCTTTCCCCAAAAAGGAGGCTGATTTGACGTGCACGTGATTGTAACCTTGACGTCGTCCTTGAACTGGTCCTCCAGCGCCTGTGTGAGCCGGCCGATCAGCCCCAACGCCTCCCGCCTGAACCCGTCCAGCTGGTCCGGACAGGCGTCCCGGTAGCCGTCCATGTGCTGCCTGCAGGAGCAGAGACACCATGTTGGTCTTTTATAAAGAGTTCACACACGGAGGGAAGAGACTTTAAGGAATGTGCTTTACCTGAGTTTTTCCATTTTATTCTATAGTTCTTACTCCACTACACTTGAAATATTGAACTTTATCTGACGGCCGGAGTTACAACATCAATGTCAAACTAATAGTTTACAATGTTTTTTTTGTTTCGGACCCTTTCACAAAATGCAACGTCTGTTTTTTGGGGCCCTTGTCACATGTTTCACCACTTCAGGAGTTGCTGCTGTAGCAGTTGAAGTGAACAAGTAAAAACAAAAGTTCTTCTTTCCTCTCCCAATAATCATCTCATGACCCAACAGATTTATCTGGTGACCCGTTGGAGGTACCCGATCCCGAGGTTGGGAACCATAATAATAATAATATCAGTCACGAGGGACTTTTTTTCTGCACAACAAGCACTTTTACTTTTGATGCTTTAAGTACATTTACAGATGAGGCAACCTTGAATTTCCCCTCCGAGCCGACGTCCAGCCGCTGGGAGTCCACCCCCTCCTGTTTCCTCACCAGGGCGGAGCCTCCGCTGTAAACATTCACATTGTCCCCGTGATATGAACATACGATATGATAATCATTATTTGTATTCTCTCCTCATTCACATCTAAATGTGATAAGAAATTGACATCAGGGACGGACACTGCTCCCCCTGGTGGACAGATGCAGCATTTAAACTGGTTTTACACATTTTGGCGCCGTGGGGGCCGTTAAGAGTTGGATCTGGAAAGGTCCCGGCACAGATCTGCCTCGACTCTTCGGTTCTACACTGCTGCTTTATTGAAAAAAGGGTTCTAAAGCATAGTCCCATAAAATCCTCTCCAACCAAAAAATTGTGATTCCCCCTTTGGGTTCTAAAGAAACATGCACTTTATTAATCCCCTTGGGGAAATTCTTCTCTGCATTTGACCCATCCTTGGTTAAGGAGCAGTGGGCTGCCTTGGGAGGCGCCCGGGGAGCACCTGGGGGTTAAGTGTCTTGCTCAGGGACACTTTGACATGTGAACTATGGAGGGACTGGGGATCGAACCGGGTACCTTGCTGTTACGGGACGACCACTCATCCCCCTGAGCTAGAGTCGAGTTTCTAGATGAAACCCTTGGAATATAAAAGCGTTCTCAGTAGAACCCCCTGCGTGAGTTTAGTTGGCCACCTTAAGAAGGTGGAAAGGTTCTGGGTCGAACCCCACAGAGAGGGTTCTGGGTGGAACCATTACATCTTTGGAGATCCTCTCATTGGGGGTTCTAGACCTGACCCTGTAAGTTGGGTTCTGAGTAGAATACTCTGGAAGGATTCTGAATGGAACCTTTCCTAAAAGGTTCTAGAGCAGGAACCTGAACAAAATGGTTCTCCAATGGAGGACAAGAACCCTAAATGGTGAGCGCCTTTATTCTAAAGAGTGGAGGCCCTGTCATGGAGGAGGGGGCTGCATCTGCAGCTAATAATACTTTAACTTCTATTGGAGTATTTTTACACTGTTGTATTAGTACTTATACTGAAGTAGTAGTACCGTTTTCACCCTAAACCTGAAGCCATGAGGCCAATTAAATATAATTAAATGTCATTTTTCTTATGAACGTTACAACTGATGCGACATTTTAGAGGTTTTGCACAAACGCTTTCACATTGGCCTCTAATTCAGGAGCTTTTTGTTTGTAAATCTCTGCAGCCTGAGAAGCAGAGGATGGAGAGCAGTGTGTTATGCTGCGTTCACACCAAAAGAGTTGCGAATTATTCGCGCGAGTAGATTACATGCAAAGTCAATGCACAGACGAATGGTTGCGAAAAAGCGAATTTTCCGCCAGGTGGCGTGAATGAGGCGAAAAAGCTGAGTTGCAAAAGCCAATCAGTATTGAGAAGCTCCGCCCGTCGTCACCGCCGTCCTGCCGTCCTGCCGTTGCTGAATCAAACTACTGCTGGTCCGCCTGAAGGAGCGCTGGAAGCGGCTTCATTCAGACGCTCGTCCTGGAGGAGTCGGAGCTGTGTGCGACTACGGATAATATTATGAACCCAGACACAGGGGCGCTTGATGTTCCGACGTTTGTGGGACTTCCACAACAAGTATAAAGCAGAAGTAGTGGTTATTTCAATGGTGAATGGCAGAAAAGGTAACTGTTTTCACAGAGTTAAGCCACGGGAAAAGCCGCGCCCCCTTTCCGCCGCGAAAAAGCGAATGACGCGAATTAACCACATAAAGTTGAGCGAGTAAACTCAGGCGAAAAAGTGTTTCGCAACGCTTTCGGTGTGAACGCAGCATTAGAGGTTAACCTTTTGGAAACCCACCTATTTTTAGGCCCTTTTCTCGAATATGTCATACCCAAACTAAAAAGGGTGTATCTCTGCAACCAGAATAAAGATGACACAGCAAAAATTAAAAGGTTTCAGGTCCGCCTAGAAAAAAAGCACTTTCAAGATGATTATTTCTTTGAAATGACGCAGCTGTAAGGTCCAACTCTAACCCAAATCATAGCACAATATGTGAACATTCTCTCTGCAAAGGTTGACTTTGATAAAGTGAAGCAGAACAAAGTTAGAGAGGGTTTAGTACAGAGAACATTCAGGCGAGGTCTCCAAAATTTGCATTGGGGCAAATTTGCGCACATCTGTGACATTTTAATTTTTTCATGTACCAAACCATATGTTTCACTTGTATATTACTTATGGTGTTCAATCCATCAAAATACAGCAGTTTGGGGCTTTTTTTCATAAAGCAAGCTATGATTTACAGTTTTATATAAAGAACCACAGACAGGAAGCAGACACGAGCTCTGCAGCTGTAAACACTAGAAACTCTGCAGAGTCACCGCAGCTCTGAATGTGACTGGAAGAAGCAGCTGAGCTTTGTGAGGTCAGAGAGGTTTACCCCCTCCTCCCCCGATTAAAAGCACAGAAAGGCTTCTTACTCGAGCCTCGATTCCTTTAAACCACGTGAGGCGGCCCTCTCTCCAGCCTGGCAGCGCCTCCCTCACATGACCTGGTGGTAAGTGGGTCAATGCTGAGGCTCGTGCCCGTTAAAGAGGAAAACTTGACGCTTATATAAACCCTGTTTATATAAGCCAGCCAAGTCCAAAATAGCTCCGGCATGAGTCATCCGACCCAACGCTCTGCACAACTTTCTATCTCTCAAGACTAAATCCTTAAAAACAATCTTTTTAACCGCTTGTTTGTGTCGATACAGAAACAACAACACAACTTGTACAGATGATTACAGGTAGAACCCTCTAAAAGGGTTTCAGGTGGAACCTTGCACAGATGATTCTAGGTAGAACCCTCTGAAAGGGTACCAGGTGGAACCTTTTTTGATCCATCTGAAGACGCTTCCTCCACGATGTAGTGGAGCAAAAATTATTATATTTACACTTAATTGTAGTATTAAGTAGCAACAAATGGAAATACTCAAGTAAAGTACCTCACGTGTGTACAGTACTCGAGTAAATATTAATAGGAAAGTATTTTTCACTAATGTACAAAGTGTTTTTAATTCATTTGTACTGTTCTTTATGGATGAGCCAATTTCCCACTGATGTGCAGTGACGTTGTATTCTCTACTAATTAAATACAAATACATATATTCAAATGCATTTGTACCTATTTAGGCTTTTATTTTGAAGCTATAAACAAACTGGCATTACTTTAATTTATTCTGAAAGATTATTTCTCTTTCAAACAAGGTGCATTTTAGAATCTACTCCCTAATACTCTGATAAAGTACTCTGTAGTATTCAAAGTAGTGCTCTTGTGTCTGCTTGTCCTTCTAAAAGAGGAACAGATCTGCTCACACTATTTTCACGGGTGTCCCTCCCCGCCTCCCCGTTATGGTTTTGTCTGGGCACGTTGGTCCATCTCTTTGCCTCATGGGTAATTTCAGGAAGTCACGTGACTTACTGTAAAGCAGAGAAGCTGTTGATGTACGTTATCTGATACTCGGTCCAGAGCGGCTTCGGCCTGAGCGCGCTGCAGTGACGCTGGAACTCCGCCTCGAACCTGTGAAGAGGAGAGAGGAGGAGGAGTCAGCCTGCCAGACCACCAGCAGGGTCCAAACGCCCAAACACATAGACTTCCTGTTTGGAGGACTTTGAACCGTAGGCTGCGGTCGAATAGTCCAATAATTACCTCCTAACGTCTAACCCTAAGCACTTTTCCTTAACCTCTGTGGAAAACGTCACGGGGTTAAGTAAAGATGGGAAGGAGAATTCATGAGGAATTAGGAGAAAACAACCGCGGTGTTTGGCAAATCCGACTCCACTTTCCCTAAGCGACGTAGTTATGATGCGACGGCAGGCGCATGTTAGTGACGCCACTGTCTGCAGCGGTGAAACTACAATGTTCCGAAGATTGACTACAAAATGCGCATCTTAGATACTTCGTCCGTCTTCTTACAGTGTTGTGTCATAACGACATAAACAACCCGGTTCATAGTATTACTTTAATAACGAGGTTGGAATAGAAATGAACGAAGGAATATGAACGTGAAACCAACGTATTTTGCATAGAGCACAAAGCTACTAAACTGTCTCTTTGTTAAGGTTCAAACATGCTGAATTAAATACGTTCTCCCACAACGATGTGTGTCATATATGTGTGTCTCATATCCCTTTTATGAAACACCACACAACTCGTGTTGACTTGATATGTTTTATTTTAATGTGACAAAATAGTTGATTAAAAAGATGATAATCAGAAACATGACTCAGACTGAAAAGCTCGTCCAGTTTAACTCTTTCATTAAAGCTTCTTTAACTGAAGTCAAATAAAATAAAAGAATGAGGGCTGAAGCTGCAATTCAACACCAGAGAGAGAATATAAAATAGTCAGTCATGATCGTTTGTTCTCGTGAACGGCCGAATGATACGTCACTTTAAATGTTGCCGCCGCAAGGAATTGTGGGTCGGCATTATCTCCTTTCCTTTCGTAAAGGAAGGTCCAGTGGTTCCTATGCTAAAGGAGATAAATTAGGAAGCATTGAAGCTCCTTTCCTTTGCGTTTGGACAATTCGACCGGCATTTATCATGGCGGCCACTGAGGTACTTCCGGGTCATTTCACTCAGTTAGGAAGGTTCCTAACCAAAAAGGACTATTCGACCGCAGCCATAAAGTCCATAAACCTGAAGGACTTCACAGAGGACACGCCTTCCGGAGGTGGACAAAAATAACAAGAACACATACATAGTGTGTGCAGAACCAAATATCACACCTTATATATTTGTATTTAAGTTATATCTGTAACAATAAATCCATAAACGTCAGTCGTCAATACTCTGTTTTTTTACTTTGAGATATTCTGCAGCCAGTGGTGGAATGTTGTACTTGTATTTAACAAGTAGTATTTCCATCTTATTCTACTCTATAGATCTACTCCAACCAATATTGTACTTTTAACAACATTTATCGAACACAGCTTTAACAGATTCGGATTAATTCAAAATATAAATCCACATCAACCATGATGTATTATTATAAATTAATTCACAATTAATACAAATTAATTAGTATTATTATAAATTAATTCACAAATGAAGTCGCATTAATAAACCAGCAGTACGTGAAGTAATTTAAATTAGATCCATCTTTACCAGCTGCAACATTACAGTGATGATCATCAACAATTATACTCAAGTAATATAATAAATATGATTCAGCATAGTGAGTACTTTTGTACTTTTACATTTGTATTCGCTATTTTTACTTGAATAAAATACCGTATATAGTACTTCTTCCACCACCATCTGCAGAAAGCCTTTAACTGCTTTTTTATTGTTATTTATTCATACGTTTTCAGTTTTTTTTGTTTACTTTTTATTTTTTTCTGCAATAAACCCCCCCAAAATATGATTCATTTAATCTCTCTTTGTTCTTAAGATAAAGATCATTGAAGGACAGGACGGTCACATTCTGAACACGGTGGCGTTCAAAACAATATTAAATGAGAAAATATTCCAATATTTCGATAGTTATTGTGCAATAACGAGGGTGGGTTCCCCCTCACACGTGTACTTCCTCTTTTACTGCTTTATTTACTTATGAATCGTTTTTATTGTGCATCATGTGGTGTTTGACTCGATTAGGGCTGCAACTAACGATTATTTTAATAATCGATTAATCAGTTGATTATTTTTTTCGATTAATCAATGAATCGGATAAAAAAATAAAAAATCAACCCTTTATTCAAAAACAGAAGTGACAGTGCAAATTCACAGTGCAAACCATCTTCAGATTGTGCACAAACAGGTTGCTCCTTGAACATCCCTGAGCTGTTAATTAAAAAATAAAAAATAAAATGGACTAACACTAAAAACATACACATGTATGCTTTACATCTGCCACATGAGCCCTTTTCACTGTAATTGATCTCCTTGGAGCAGAGGCTGCTTTTACATACCCTGCGTTATCAATATGTATGAAATACTGGGACAGTGGGACGCTGTACTGCTCCTCTCACGTCTGTTCTGACCTCCACTTCAAGCTGCGCTGCATATAGAGCATCCTCTTCCTTAAACTCTTTCATTCACATCATCTTATCAATATCTGGGTCACTTATGACCACGACGTCACGTTGTTGGTTAAGCCCAACTACGAGATTTGCTTCATTCTACCTCGAGTAAAAAAAACAAAAAAAACCTGCAGCCAGATCCGCCGGTGTGCCGGTTTAACGTTGACGAGTGACTGCGTGAACTGAACCAGACCGGGGGGTTACGGCATGTTTCATCACGTTTTTTTCCAAGCAAGACTGAACTGTAACGGAACAAGTAACTTTAACGACAATACACAACCCAAACACGTTAGCTAACGTGATAGCAAGCTGACTAGCTTCCATTTAAAAACAAGTTTGAGGGAATTTGGAGCTCAGTGTGGAAATATCCTGTCAAATATTGCTAATATCTTTCTGATAACAAAGAGCATCCTCCAAATATGTTTAAGAAGAAAAGTTAAATTATTTCCTCAGAAATATATTTAAACTGCTAAACTTTTATGCCGAAGTTCAGTTTGAGGCTCTGATGAAAAGTTCAAAACCGGTTTTGTCTTTCAGAACTTCCTGAAACAGCAAAAAGGGGAGCAGTTGGTCTTGGATGGACGATGCTTATGGAGGACCGGAAATGCCTTAAGTATAAATAAATAAATAAATGCAGGAATAAATACAGGAATACATAAATAAATGCTTAAATAAATGTATAAATACAGGAATAAATAAATAAATGCTTAAATAAATGTATAAATAAATAAATACAGGAATAAATAAATAAATGCTTAAATAAATGTATAAATAAATACAGGAATAAATAAATAAATGCTTAAATAAATCTATAAATAAATACATACAGGAATATATAAATATACGAATATATAAATATAAGTTATATCTAAACAGGACATCATTAAATAAATCTATTTCTACATGTCTGTATTTCTTCATTTATTTATGCCTGTATTTATGTGTCCACACGTATTTCTTCATTTCTGTATTTCTGTGTCCTTGTATGCAAATGAGCTGGGGCGGTCCGAACCTCATTGTTAAAAAGGATTGGTCAAGTAGGGGAGCAAGACAGAAGCAACCGATCCCTATCACACCATATTTTATTAAGTGTGAAGAGAGATGTGAGCCCTTTTTACTGTAATTGATCTCCTTGGAGCATACCCTGCTTTATCAACTAATTAATATGTTTTTTTATTTTTTTATTTCCATCCATCCATCCATTTTCAGCCTCTTATCCGGGGTCGGGTCATGGTGGCAGCAGGTTCAGCAGGCCGACCCAGGCTTCCCTCTCACCCGCAACACTTTCCAGCTCATCCTGGGGGATCCCGAGGCGTTCCAAGGCCAGCCGGGAGATATAATCCCTCCAGTGTGTCCTCGGTCTTCCCCGGGGTCTCCTACCAGTTGGACATGCCTGGAAAACCTCTAATGGGAGGCGTCCAGGAGGCATCCTGACTAGATGCCCGAACCACCTCAGCTGACTCCTTTCGATACGAAGGAGCAGCGACTCGACTCCAAGCTCCCTCCTGATGTCCGAGCTCCTTACCCTATCTCTAAGGCTGAGCCCGGCCACCCTTCGGAGGAAGCTCATTTCGGCCGCTTGTATCCGAGACCTCGTTCTTTCGGTCACGACCCAGAGTTCGTGACCATAGGTGAGGGTTGGAACGTAGACCGACCAGTAAATGGAGAGCTTCGCCTTCCGCCTCAGCTCCCTCTTCACCAAGACGGACCGGTACAGCGCCTGTTTTACTGCTGCAGCCGCACCGATCCGCCTATCGATCTCACGCTCCACCTTACCCTCACTTATGAACAAGACCCCAAGATACTTGAACTCCTTCGCTTGGGGTAGGCAGTTTGTCCCCACCTGGAGGGAGCAGTCTACCGGTTTCCGGCAGAGCACCATGGCCTCAGATTTGGAGGTGCTAACTCTCATCCCTGCCGCTTCACACTCGGCTGCAAAACGCCCCAGTGAATGCTGGAGGTCACGGTCCGAGGAGGCAAACAGGACCACATCATCCGCGAACAGCAGAGATGCGATCCCGAGACTCCCGAACTGGATCCTCTCCGCCCCCTGGCTGCGCCTAGATATCCTGTCCGTGAAAGTCACGAACAGGACCGGTGATAAAGGGCAGCCCTGGCGGAGACCAACACCCACCGGGAACGTGTCTGACTTACTACCAAGAATACGAACACAGCTCCTACTGCAGGCGTACAGAGACCGGATGGCCCGTGCCAACGGGTCCGGCACCCCATACTCCCGCAGCACCCCCCACAAAAACCCCAGAGGGACCCGGTCAAAAGCCTTCTCCAAGTCCACAAAGCACATGTAGACTGGTTGGGCGAACTCCCAGGACCCCTCCAGTAGTCTTGCGAGGGTAAAGAGCTGGTCCACTGTTCCACGGCCGGGACGGAATCCACACTGTTCGTCTTGAATCTGAGGTTCGACAAGCGGTCGGAGCCTCCTTTCCAGCACCCTGGCATAAGCTTTTCCCGGGAGGCTGAGCAGTGTGATACCACGATAGTTCGAGCACACTCTCCGGTCCCCCTTCTTGAAGATGGGAACCACCACCCCGGTCTGCCAGTCCATGGGCACTGTTCCCGACCCCCATGCGACACTGCAAAGGCGTGTCAGCCAAGACAGCCCAACAATGTCCAGCGCCTTCAGCATCTCAGGGTGGATCTCATCCACCCCCGGCGCCTTGCCACCAAGGAGCTTTTTGACTACCTTAGTGACCTCTGCCAGGCCTCAATATACATACATACATATATATATATATATATATATATATTAGTAATATATTATTAATATGTAATTATTAATTGTAATTAACAATGAATTAATATGTATTTTTTTATGTATTGTTATATATATATATATATATATATATATATATATATATATATATATATATATATATATATATATATATATATATATATATATATATATTTTTATATAATTGCAATCAATTCGGTAAAAAGTAATAAAACACTGCTGTAGTTCAAAGTAAAAGTTCAATTAAAATCTTAAGTTATGAATCTTAACCTTTCCCTCCGTTAAACTGATGTAACGTTACTGTGAATAAATAATAAACTAATAAAGATTGCTCGTTAGACCCTCAAAACAGAATCATATCTCATGTTTAACCGCTACGGAGAAATCTGAGCCAGCGGATCATTTCAAAAAGTCCTGCTGGGATCAGACTGCTCTCGGCGGGCAGCAGAGCGCTGACGGCCCGGTGCTGCGGGACTCACGGTCCCGCGAGCAGGACCTCAACTCGTCCTCGTATCTTTTTAAGTCGGCTGATTCTTGAATAACCGATCACAGATTTGATGCTTAAACAACTAACTTCTCGCCTGAAAACATCCTAAAAGTACATGTTGTGACTCAACAACAGTAGTATTCAGAGAATGTCAACGTTCAGTTGTGTGTTTCCTCATCAAGTACAGAGAAGAACGCGTATTGAGAAACGGCTGCTGGAGACATCTTAACGCTGATTGGCCAAGACTCATCAAAGATCTTCTATTTGTGAAGATCACAACATCAGATTTTGTCTGTGTCTCACTCCAATCTCAGAAACGCTGGCTGGCCAGTTCACATATTTTGATTTCAAAACAGTGAATTTCGCCCTAAGGTGACAAGTTTGCAGGTATGCAAAAAGGAGGACAAAGACGCGCCGGACGCCGGACAGGGCATTGAAAATCTGGACTTCTGCTAACGGTTAGCTGAGCTTGCCAACTTCAACAACATGTGCAAGGCAGAAGTAGTAGAGCACAACATACCAGGAGCGATCACACTCCTGTGACTAATCATGCTTTAGACAGAGGTTCGGACCGCCCCAGCTCATTTGCATACAAGGACACAGAAATACAAGGCATAAATAAATGTATAAATACGTGTGGACACAGAAATACAGGCATAAATAAATGAATAAATACAGAAATGTAGAAATAGATGTATTTAATGATGTCCTGTTTAGTTTTAACTTATATTTATATATTCCTGTATTTATTTATACATTTAAGCATTTATTTATTTATTCCTGTATTTATTTATTTATACATTTATTTAAGCATTTATTTATTTATTCCTGCATTTATTTATTTAAGCATTTATTTATTTATTCCTGTATTTATTCCTGCATTTATTTATTTATACTTAAGTCATTTCCGGTCCTCCATAGCTGCTGGGCGTGGCGTTGCTTATTAAATATTAAATATATATAAATATATATATATGAACTATTCTGTGATGTTTTGGTGCACATGGCGTTGCTCACGCACCTCTTGGGGAACTCGGTCAGCTCCTGGAGGCAGCAGGAGGTCACGCTCTGCTCCAGCTGGGCGTCGATGAGTCGAGAGTTCTTCACGGAACCTTTCACCGTCTGCAGAGAGGCAAGAGGACGGGCACACAATAAAGGGCTCTCTGCTGCAACCACATGGTCACCTCATGCCACTGCACGTTTAGACTTCTGTCATTCAGACTTGTCAATATTTACTTGTTTTTAAAAAGATAAAACACAAAAAATAAATACAAATTGGATTTTTTTTAAACACTCAAAACTAGATAAAAACATAAGCTCAACATACTTTGTACAGATATTACATTTATTGATGTATAAATATTTAATTTACTTGTTTAAATTAAATTTAAATACATAGTTATCTATAATTCAATTTGTTTAAAGTATGATTTTTAAGCAAAATAACATTAATTTCTTCCAACATGAGAGGATATCTGCTTCGTATTAGAGGTACTTTATCTGCTGTCATGAACTATTTATGAATAAGCTTCAGGCATACATGGTACTTTTTAATATAAAGATACATTTTCAGTACACTAAACCAGCGGTCCCCAACCACCATTGAAAATAAATTCAAAAAAATTAAAATCAACTTCGGAAGATATTTTATTTTGAAAAAGGACCGGATACAGAGAGACATGTGAGGTTACGTGATACGTGATACCCCAAAAATGAAACTTAAAAGTCTGTTTCAACTCTGCCGGTGTTCAGGTCTAAAATCAAGGCAGAATATCCTGAGATCGCCAAAAAAGCTCTGAAAACCTTCCTCTATTTCAACATTCTGTCTTTGTGAAGCAGGGTTTAAGTTAAGCAGTAGACTGGACATACAGGTCTAAGTTACGGAGTAGACCGGATATAAAGAACACACGCCGGGTGTCTCTCATCACCCCGACCCGGCTCCTTGCAGATAAACAAGCTCAGGGCTCCCACTAATTCGGCATATTGGTTAGTTGTATTTTTAAGCACTTTATTATTGTCTTAATGCCGGTTCAATAATTTTATTACATCATATTTATTACGTCATATTATTGCCCACACCGTGAAGGCCGGTCCGTGAAAATATTGTCTTACACGAAACCGGTCTGTGGCGCAATAAAGTTTGAGGACCGCTAAACTACAGCTTCAACATTTAAGGAACATTTTTACCCCCCATGAAAGCCTCATGTGACGTCCCCTCCATGACATCTATATTATAATTATCATAATTATCATTATTATTATTATTATTATTATTATTATTATAAGGAATACTCGTACCGTCCAGATGTCCATGTGAAACGGAGCGTTGAATAGGTCGTCCTCCTCCTCTGGAGACCTGCTGTCCCTCCAAACGTCCTCGTACTCGAGTCCAATGACTCGGTCCAGAGACAACCTCAAGTCCTCCTGCAGCGACGCAGAGAGGAGAAGAAACCTCTCACCAAAACATACGCAGTTATCACAAGAGACAATATGCAATCGATATATTACTGTGAATACAGGCTGTGATGCTCGATGAACCACGCCAGGAGGCTCAAGGTCACGGCAAGAGACTCGAGGTCACGGCAGGAGGCTCAAGGTCATGGCAGGAGGCCATGTCAGGAGGCCCAAGGTCACGGCAGGAGAATCAAGGTCACATACGTTGGTTCAGTCTTCATAAAACAACTTAATCCACCAAAGTAAGAGGATTTTGTGAGGCAACTGTGGCTCAGTGGTGAACAGGGTCGTCCTTCAATCAGAGGATCGGCGGTTCGATCCCCGGCTCCGCTAGCCCACGTCGATGTGTCCTTGAGCAAGACACTTAACCCTAAATTGCTCCTGTAGCTGCGCCTACGGTGTATGAATGGTTGATAATCCTGATGTGGCACCTTGCATGGTAGCTACTCTCATCAGTGTGTGAATGGGTGAATGGGCTATACAAGTACGGGTCCATTTTCTTCCTTTATTTTGTAGGTCAAAATAAAGGCGTCCAAAGTGGTGGAAACAATCCAATAAGTGTAGTTGTGTGTTTCTGCTTTGTGACATAAAAGATGATTTTAAGCAAAACCTTCTTTCTAATAAGAGGAAACATCACTTCCCTTGTTGTAGGTCACTGCACGTTTTACTGACGGGTGGGTAACATTCAGCCATTTCCTTCACCAGATGGCCTCGGCCCTTCACCTCTATGCCTCACCCACTGGACTGCCCCGCCCACCTTACAGTCACGCCCACATATTCCCACTCTCCTCGTCAGCCCTGTAGATATTTAATCGGACCTCTTCCACTCGTTTCTCACCAGTTTGTGAGTTGCAATGTGTTTAACCCTAGAACACTAACGTCGGGTGATTTTCACCCGGAGCGATTGTTGTTACGTTATTTTCATTGTGTTGCTTTTGTCTGAGTTGCGTGGGTCCTTCTGTAGCTTCATGCTGCTCACAGACATTATTGAAGGTGGGCGTGTCTTCCTGCTCCGATCACTTTTTTTCTACAGGCACCTGTATTCTACAGACATCTATTGCTTCTGTCCATCCGGGGAGAGGGATCCTCCTCTGTTGCTCTCCCTCAGGTTTCTTCCCTTTTTTCCCTGTGAAAGGGTTTTTACTATCTTTTTAGGGGAGTTTTTCCTGATCCGATGTGAGGTCCCGGGACAGGGATGTTATGTGTACAGATTGTAAAGCCCTCCGAGGCAAACTTGGATTTGTGATGTTGGGCTATATAAAATAAACTGAATTGAACCTGTTCGGGTGATTTTCACCCGACGTTACTGATAGTGTGACTATTTTTTGCGGATGGGTTTTAACATTGACTTTTAACATTAATTAACTTTTCCTTCACATAACAAGGCTCACATGTCCCAGGAACATGTGGACCAAATAACAAGTTCATAGCTCCTTTATTTATATTTGTAATCATGTTTTATTGACGATTAACCAGATTTTGAGCCTTTTTTCAGGGTCTCCCCGTGATACCTGTTTATCGAGTAAAATAAAAGAACAGTACTTCAACTTGCCTTGTATTGTCGTATTTGAATATATTTCGATGAGAATGATATTTTATCAGGTACATTATATCGGATGAAATTCACCCGACGTTGGTGATAGTGTGACTATTTTTGACGTTAGTGTTCTAGGGTTAATCCAGGATGACTTTCAACAGGATGACGTCTGAGAACAAGTTGTGAGGGATTCATTTAGTTCTTTTGCACATAAAATGAACATGTTATTGTATTCCCTATGAAGGATAGAGGGCCTGTTTAACTTTCCTCACCTTCACTCGGCAGCAGAACCGGTCTCTGAGCTGCGTAAGGAGCTCGTCCTCCAGCTTTAGCTGGGCGCTCTCGCCCCTCATCTCGGGCTGCAGGGACAGACTTCCCATAATCCTCTCGCTGTGCGGGTGACACAAGCAACATTTAAGCACGTGTTAACCTGCGGGCGCTAAGAAGGCAGAGACGTGTCGCTACATGTGAGAGAAGACATCCGTCACAAGATCTGCAGGTTTCACCACAACTGTCCTTTAAATAATAAAAAAATAGTTTAACATCTTGTGATATGTTTAATAAAACCCTCAGAGTTCATTATATGAGCAGTAATGTGTGTGATTGAAGTCTTTTTTGAAAGTGCTACTTTACATAATTTGCGAGACACGCGACCTGATAAAAATGTTTTTCCGGTTTTGGCCTCGAGAGAATGTTGTGCTTCTTTTTGTATCCGTTTATTTTTGGTCTCCCAAATGTTGTTTTTTGGGGGGTGTTTGGCGTGGCCTGATTCAGCAGCTCTGCCTCTCCTCCTTTTTCATCTGTTTCCCAACTCAAGCTCACATCTCTGAGATGTGTTTTTAGAAGAATTCTTCTCTTTCAGGTTTGAGAGATAAACATTTCTGGAGGAAGACAATCTGAGAGAGATGTGGCCCAGATGTCTGGCGCACACACACACACACACACACACACACACACACACACACACACACACACACACACACACACACACACACACACAAAGCCCAGATGTCTCGATTGATATTACTATATTATTATTACTTGTTGGAGGCATCATTACACACATTCGGTGTCGGGGACCAACGTCAAGGTTAATATTAATAAAACAAGTTATTCTTCATCTACAATGAACCCTCACTACCAGACGTTTTAGTGTGCCAGAAAAAAAGATCCAGTTTGTCAAACGCAGCGTGCCAAAAATAATATCTGCACAGCAGACGTGTGAGCAAGGGGTTCGAAGGTCAAGGTGCCTGTTATGACCAAGCAGTCCCAGTTGAATACATCCTGCAACCAATGCACTAATGCAAAGACAGCTCAACTAAAAAAAAAAAACATAGCTAAAGTAAAACAATAAATAAAAAAGGCTTAGTAATTTCCTAAACCAGCCGGTCTGAACCGTAGTTATTGTCAAACAAAGGAGATGAAATAGTGTATTTTGTTGGGGACTATTTGTTGTTCCTTCCTGACTAACGGGCACCGACCTCTTGTAGCGGTGGACGATCCAGTCCAGCAGGGCGTGCAGGTCCTTCAGCTCCGTGGTCTGCCGCCCCAGCGTCTCCACGTGGCGGCCGGCGACTCGGTGGTAGCTCCTCACGTAGGCGCTGAAGACCTGGAAGCTGGGCGGGTACGACCAGCGCAGCTCGCGCTTCACGCCCTGCAGGTCCTCCAGGATGGCCTTGCCCAGCAGCCCCAGGTGCACCGCCAGCCAGGAGACGCTGTGCTCCCGCCGCTCCAGGTGAACGCTCGCCACCTTCAGCCGCACCCCCTCGCCCACCGCCTCCCGCCACGCCTCCATCCAGCTGCCCGCGAGCCCGCCGGGCTCCGCCGCTCTCTTCTCCTCCTCCTGGATGATGCGAGCCACGGGGACCAGCAGCGCCTTGTTTCTAGAGGGACACAAGTTGGAGTTGCGCACAATGGCATTGAGCTTGTTCCTCAGCTCCCCGTAGAGGAGGTTGAGGTCCTTCTCCTTCTTGGACAGCTCCATGGGCGAGTCCTCGCCGCACCGGTCCCGCTCCCGCTGGAACTCCTGCCGCAGGGCAAGCAGGTTCAGGTGCGCCTCCTCCAGCACATCCATCTCGATCAGCTTATTGATCTGCATCACTGGGAGCACGATGGAAGAGCTTAAAGGTTGAAGTAAATACAGGTAGAGAACAAGAGGACACACAGGCCCTACAAAACCTAACCCTAAAGGCCAGGAGGAGAAACGGGCCTAACCCTAAACTTAACCCTAGAGGCCAGGGAGGACACACTGGCCCTAACCTTAACCTTAGAACACACAGGCCCTACAAAACCTAACCCTAACCCTAGAGGCCAGGAGGACACACGGGCCTAACCCTAACCCCTCTATTGGTCCTGTGGTACATGTTCTCAATAAATCACGAGGAATGAACAGCAGGGACCCTCTTAAATCCAGAGGAAGGGACTTGTGACTGTCACTTTAAGGCCAACTGTGTGATCTCCAGACAAACCAGTCTGTGTGTTTACACTGGGAATGAGATCCCATCAGCGGCTGCTTGTGTTGCCAAAACAGAACGGATTCTGAACGCTAAGAAGCGTAGCTTTCCAATGACATTACGGTAATGTATAGAAAAACAGCGGTGAGTTTTTCTGTGGGGGAGGGGTGGAAGTGAGCCGAGCACAGCTGCAGAGGATTAGGGGAGATACGTTGATTGGCATTTCACTGCTTTTCACTGAACTTTGAGTGGCGTTTTCTTTGGAAATAATATGTTGTGGTTGTAAATAATAGTAATAGTATAGTTTATGAGAGTTCTGCTACTTGCTGGCCCACCTAAACCCCCCACTAAAGGCCACTTTTCTGTCCCCACAAACACAAATAAGGACAGTGGGAAAAAGACAGATAGAAGGCCATCACAGGATGTGTGAGGAGGGCAATAATGGGTTCTGTCTTCAGCTGGACAGGAACTGCTTCAGGGAGATAAACAAATCTCTAAAATGCCTGGACATGGACAGATATACAAGCCTATAACATGGACACTGAATGCTTTGAATGCTAAACTGTTTGAGAAGATGTAAAATAGGTTACATTTAATTTCTGTAATCTCAAAAGCTTTGCTCATGTTCATTTTCAATTGTTTAGAAGAGAAATATGATGAAAATTCAAACACGTTTCTTTACTTTTTACACAGTGTTTTAAGCCTTTATAACATAATAATTACAAATACTTGCCAGATTTTGAAAGTTACATTTCTCCTGAAAAAAGGAGCAAAATAATTTTTCCAAAAGGAATTTTTTTGACATATTTATTGATAAATAAGACAAAAAGGACCAGGCGGACTGTCATCATTACAGATCTAAAAGAGTTAATATATGAAGGAGGAGAAGAGATTCAAAATACGTACGGAAGAAACTGAATAATAAGAAGTTGAATAAAGAAGTGGATAACAGTAATAAAACAAACATACGTTGATTATAAACGTATTTATAACAAAAACGTAATCCGGGAGAAAATACGTTTCAAGTCAAACGTAATTGAGAATGCGTTTTAGTTCTGGGGGAACGTAATTTTTAGGAGACAGGGTTTCTCTGTCTTTACTGCTCTGACTCACTCATCTCCAGAGGAAAAGCTATAAAGACTCAGGTCCAGACCAGCTGGTGGAGACCAAAGCCGGAGCTACAAGAGGGAGACTAGAGGCCGTACGTTGATCAGGTGGCACAACCGTGACACATAATAACACGATGAAGACGTACCTGACAGGGGAGTGTGGGGCAGCTCTGGCAGAGTGTACGCCTCCTCCATCTCCTCCTCCTTTTCCTCCTCCTCTTTCTGCTCCTTCCTCTCCTCCGCTAGGCCTTCGGAGACAGAAACCAGCGCCTCCTGTCTGAAGGCTTTGTCCTTCTTGTTGCCAAATTTCAGGCTTCGCCGTATGGACGCGCCCCTTTTCAGGAGCGAGTCCCCGAACCCAGCCATGTTGGGATCTGGAAATCATAGAAAACACACAATTTATGGCGACCAGGTGGCTTTTTACATTGCTGCAGACGGCATTGCTACAGACGGCATTGCTGCAGACGCCATTCAGACTCTATTGCTGCAGACTCCATTGCTGCAAGAATATTTTGAAGCTAACATGGATAAGAATATATACTTTTGCCAATAAAGTGTAGTGTTGATCAAAAAACATTCTTTTCTATAAGCCTATTTTTTCTATACCTGTCTTTGAGCGCATCAGACTTTTGCCTTTTTGAGGATCTTCGTCGTTCTCGTCTTCCTCTTTCCTGCTGAAGAGGCCTCCGACACTCAGGCCTGGAACAGAGAGGAGGACCAGGACTAGACTGAGGTCTAGAGAGGAATATATATATATATATATATATATATATATATATATATATATATATATATATATATATATATATATAAAATTTATATTTTATGTTCATGTGGCTGCGTGACTCGCGGTGTTTGGTCCTCCCACAGTGACCTGAAACTAAACCACCTGAGGAATGCAGAGATTAAGTCCTGATGAAAACACTCAGTTGAGTCAGCGGAGACACTTGAGAGTTAGTCCTCATCTCGGCTGCGATCGACCAGTTTGAAGGACGAACTCTGAATGAAAGGACCTTTTGTGATTGACTCAAGTAACTTTGCTGAATGCTGCAGAAACTTAAACATGTTTGGACTTGAAATAAAAACAGACAATGTTTTCCTGTCATACTGCTGTTAAGGAAAAATCACTTTAAAACATAAAACAAAGTAGCTCAAGTCTGGAAAACATCCGTTTCTAAAATAAATTGACTAAAAAGTACGCACAATATTTAGATGATGTGGACTGGTCTCTGCTGGATCTGGGTCCGACTAAACTGAGGTCTATAGAGGACCAGGATTACACTGAGACTGGTTCAGGACCAGTTCAGTACCTTTACAGAGTGAGCTCATTGCTTAGTTGTTGTCTTCTTGGGGAACTCTGCATGGATTACAAACCACTAATCATCGTCTCACTCACAGCTCCTCCCACTGGTTTCTGTGGTTTATTATTATTATTATTATTATCATCATCATCTTGTGACGCGTTACACCAAAGATCCCGGTTCCGGTTTAAAATAACGTTGTATCACTTGGTCTAAATGTGTTACAAAAAAAGGGGGGAAAAATCCTTGAACTAAAGTCCAAAACCTGAAAAATATACATTTACTATCACATAAGATTGAGAAAACAAAAACAAATCTTGCTCGTTTTTTTGGTATTTTTTATCTCCCCACTGTTTCCATCCCAGTCTGTCCCCGAGAATCAAACTTCAGTGTTATTTACCAACAAGCTAATAACTATAAATAAACTAATAACTATATATGAGCTAATAACTATATATAAACTCATAACTATGCAGTGGCGGGCCGTCAGGGCCTGCTAAGCCTTCTCTGCTGGCCTAAACAGAATCACAAAGTTTACATTTTAATTTTTTATTTTTATAATGACAAGTTATAGTCATTTTATAATTTAATTGTTTTTCACAAATACACTACATGTATTATAATTGTTTTTCCCTATTAGCTTATCTTCTCATTGCACAGCTCCTGTGTTCCTCTGTTGCTCTGCTTCGAGCCTGCTGCATGGCGTGGCGCGTCTGCTGGTTAAGGGTCTGCTCATCCAATCACATTTCACCTCTGTTTCTCTATGGAATCGAGAGCAGGTTAAACTATATGACGATGCCTTCTAGCATTATGGAAGTGTGTTTCACCACAGGGCCCACATGACCATTAACGTGCGCTGTGATTGGTCAGTGGTGCAGCGCCAGTAGATGGCGGTAATGCCCCTACTGGCGCTGTGCTGTTAAACAGCTGATTCGAGACTCAGACGACACTGAATGCGCAGGTAAAAATTCCACGGCCCGCTACTGTAACTATGTATAAACTCATAACTATATATAAACTAATAACTATATATAAACTCATAACTATGTATAAAGTCATAACTACGTATAAACTAATAACTATATATGAACTCATAAAACGTCCTGCAGAGACGCGATAGTCTCTAGAAACCTCGACCTTCACTCTGGTTCCACCCACGTGTGCAGAACCACTTGAGTGGAACCAGGAGGGCATTAAAGGGAACTCTGGGAAATGTAGGCACTCACTGATTTAAGAAAGCAACTATTATCTAATAGAAAGAGCGACACATTTCTCAACGCTGAATATTGGAATCACTTCCGTCGCCGGGTCCAAAGCTCACCTCGTCTTCTGACCTTCAGAGGCCACGAGCAGCAGGCACGTGCACAGATGGACCCCTTATGGTGCTCAAGCATCTGCCCTTTTGCCCTGGATGAGAAAAGTGCCCCTTCTGCTGGAGCCCAATTTTTTTCTTCATTCATCAGTATTTAAGAATAAAAAGTACTCTCTCTGTCATCAATTCCCCCCAAATGTGTTTTGGTATCTGACCGGGCATTTATTTGAGTTCTTGTGAGAATTTCGCCCCGACATGCTCCGCGGCGCTCACGAGCCCCCGCTGCGCCCCTCCCCTCCTCCTCCACGTAGTGCTCATGCAGTGTGAGCGCCAGGCCAAACGGGTGCAGCTACTTCTTCTCAGACCCATCAGACAAACAGGTAATGACGGTGTTTGTGCAATCCCCCAACGTTGTTTGGTGATAAATTAACCACAACAATAGCGCCGCTGAAAATATTACGTCGCAACTGGTCCGACGTTTCCTAAAAAAAATAAAACAAAAAACTCACAAAATCCGTGATTTCAAAGCCTTGTTTGTCATGTTTAATGAAGAGAGAGAGGGAGAGATATACAGGCAGGCATCTTCTTTGTGTTGTTGTATAAATGCCGTTTAGACAATTTCAAATTCACAGATAGAAAATAGCAGCTAAACTATGCTAGCTCACAGGGATGCTGTGGCACATTGTTTTATGTGGTATGTATCTCTTTGTTTTGTCTGTTCCAGTTTTACAACGATCAATCTTGTATGAGTAATTGCAGAGGGTGAAAAGAGTAAACGCAAGAAAAAACAACACTCGTAATAACTACATACTAACCGAGAGTGAGGTCATGGCGGGAAATATCAGACTGAGGCTTTAACGTTTTTACGGAAGTTTGATATTTCCCGGCATGGCCGAACGGTGGAGGTTAGTAAAATGTTTATTATATGGCATTTTTCGCTCCTATCATTTTGTAAATGAAAATAAATTGTAATTGTTAATAGAAAACATGTCATTTTGTTCAGCTCTCATGTCTTCTCACGACACAATGTGTTTCAGGTGTTGCGTAGCAACCAATTACTTGCTAACTTCAAGTTACAGTGATCAATAGAAAACGGACAATATGGCTCAGCTAAAATGGCTTTAATTTACAGTAAAGTAACAACACAAGTGATTCAAACTATAGTTTCTAGTCTTCATCATCACTTTCAATAACAAATGTTCGCTGCTTCCGAATTTCCTCATGGCTGTTGATGTCTATCAATATCGCTAATTTTGAAAATGACGTCGGAGGGCAATACGGATCTGTATCAGACCGGCGAGGAGGGCAATATGTGGCTGGCATGACTACCCATTAGCCAATCAGAACGCTCGTACTGTCGTTGCCATATAATAATTAATCTTTATTGATAAGGAAAATGTAAGCTAGCTGTCTAATCCTGCCAAGAGGAAACGTAGGTCGAGGACAGCATAATTAGTGTAATGCTGCTTATGCTTCAACTCTGTCAGAAAACAGTAAAACAAATGTGTGTGTACTGTGTTGTCAGTTTTACAGAGATTACGTCACTCTTGATTATTATGCACAACATTGATTTATCTCATTTACTAAATTTGCAGCATAATGCCAAGAAAAGACAGACTCCAAAAGCAGAAGGACATTTTGGCGATGGGCGCCCTTTTTTTTGGTTTGAACACCTGACCCCCAAAATGTCTGTGCCTCGCCTGACGAGCAGAGATCACATGACAGCGTAACGGCTGTACTCACTGGGTGACGGCGGCGACGGTCGCGAGTCCGACCCCTTGCCCTCGGACGCCAGCGGGCTCTTCTCCGCCGCCCGCCGGATGCTCCTCCTGAGCGTCTGGAGCACGCCCGGCGAGGAGCCGCCGCTGGCCAGCGTCTTGCAGCCGCTCTTCAGGGACACGGCGTCCTCGCTGGTCTGGTCCATCGTTGGTGACGTCTCGTCCCTGTGAGCACGACGTCCCACCTGAAAGGGAACGGCATCAACGAGAGGTTACGGCCGCTGGCTCGGATTTAAGGCTTCTGGTGGTTTCAGTCAGGTGGGAGAGGCGGAGCTGGTCTTTGTTTACAGGTAACACCTCACATGTTCACGTCAACACGGAGGACCATGATGCAACAGCAGCTCCACGCTGCACAACACAACACTGTTGTGTGTTTGTTTGGCATCTTTGCACGACTGTTTTGTTAGTTCATTGAATTTATTATTATTATTCTATCCTATTTGTGTGCCGCGTGGAGTGTCGAACTGGACACCGTGACACGCTCATGCATAAAGATAAAAGGCATGCAGAGCACTTCACTGGATAAACCAGTGGTGTCTTCACGTAAAGAGCAGTGCATCCGCCAGTTTCGGTTGCATGCCTGGATGCGTAGGCTCCGGAGTATGTAGTTGCCAAACCGGTTGTAAAAGATTGTCTTGCTTCCTTGATGGGTGATAAACAAAAGACTTAAAGACGTTAAGTTGGCTGTATCCACACCATTTTACTATTCCAGCGGTGCAACAATACGCGTTTATAATATCTACTCAAATCAAGTTTAAAACTAACTGTTATTTCGCTGCAGTAAATTCCCACTAATCTGCCTAAAGAATGCTACTGCCACTGAGTGATTGTAAAGATAATATAGTCCCTCCACTTTCAAGCTGATGCCGCCAGGCAAGCAGTTAAGCAATAAATAACTATGTTTAAAAAAAAAAAACGAGAGATACATTTCCTGGAGTGTGATGATTACATTTCCCACACATTTTTGCAACCAGATTTTGTCATTAATAGTACCAAATTTGATAACTCTCCACACCCTGTTAGCACCTTACTAAAGAGAAATACTGAAAGAAACCATTGCTTTATTGGACTCAAATTGGGAAGGGTGGGTGTATTGGAGTTTTCCTTTAGGGGAGAGTCAGGAAGCGGGCTTATTTTCTTTTTCATAAAATCCCCTTTGGCATTTCCCAGACTCTAAAAATCTCCTAACAGTAAAGAAAAGGGACCACGCACACAGTCTGTGTTTCTCTCGTTTACTTCTTTCATAGTTCACAGTGTGATTGAGTTGTTGTGGGTTTTTGGTTGTTTGTCTGTGTATTTTGGGGTGTGTATTGGTGTTTTGCAGACAGAAACCCGTGTTTCTTGTCAGGGACGTCGTCCCTGTCTTTGAGGCATGGAGTGCGGGTTCAGCCCGACCCGTGTGTCCCGGTGGAGGCGGTTCTCTTGGCTGTGGGAGACCGGGTGGGACATGTTAACCTGAGTTATGCCTCCAGGATGAACCGAGGGGTGGTGGTGTTTTTAAAAGAGGAGCGCTATGTGGCGCTGTTAATAGCGAGTGGCGTCTCGCTGAACGGCGTATATCTGCAGGTTTCCCCGCTGGCAGGGCCCTCCACCCGGGTCACCGTGTCCGGTGTCCCCCCGTTCATCCCCAACCAGGTGCTGGAGCGGGAGCTGCAGCGCTACGGGAAGCTAGCGAGTAACCTCAGAACTGTTGTGCTGGCCTGTAAGAACGACAAGCTAAAACATGTCCAGTCCTTCAGGAGACAGGTGTTTATGTTTCTCACCTGTCCGTCTCAGACGCTGGAGGTCTCGTTTAGGGTGAAACACGGGGAGGGACACTATGTGGTGTATGCTAGCACGGGTAGCATCAAGTGTTTTGAGTGTGGGGCACAAGCGAGCCGCTTGTCCGTACAGACCAGCCGAAGGGCGTCCCGAGCCCGGGGGCCACACCGGCGGAGGAGCGGACTAACGCCGGGGCTCCGCTGAACAACAAAACGGCGGAGGTCGCTGCTCCGCAAGGAGGCGAAGCCCCGCCCACTGACCCCGAGGCCCCGCCCATCGGCTCCGAGCAGGGGACCAGCGGGCAGACAGACAGGCAGGTAGAGAGAGACAGGCAGACGGTCAGGTCGTGAAACAGAGAGCGGAGTTGGCCGGGAAAAAATATTGAGGGGAACTCAGCTGTTCTGAGTCTAACTAAAGGTAGAAAGAAGGTAGAGAAAGCACAGACGGCAGGAGCAGAGGAGGGGATGAGGGAATGTGCAGCAGGCAGCAGTAAAGAGCCGACTGTTGAAGCTGACCAGAGCCAGGCTGCTGCGCCAGAGGTGAGTCAGATTTGTAAAAGTAAAAATAACTCAAAGTGAAAGTTGAGAAAGCGTCTCTTTCCTTTCTGTATCCTCCAAGTCATCCATTAATCTGCCAGTTAAGGACCACGTCGACAAGCTTTCAGCACACGCATTAGTGTTAAATATCAATTAAATGAGACTTTTTAGGATGATTTAACTGTCGTTTTAAGGTTTGAACATAGAGACTACGGCTGTATTCAGTGTTTGATAATCATGGTTAATCTTCTATTTGAAATTATCTTACAAAGACATGTATTTTACAGATATAATAATATAAATGTCTAATAATTTCAGATAAATAATCTCAATTATAGAGTGTAACTCTCTGCAGGGATAAATAATGCCAAACACAACGTCATTAAAAAGCAACAACATGACCCTTTAGACTCTCAATAGATGGTCACAACTCACATATATCACATTATAATGAGTAATGAGTAACAGTTCCGGGTCTGATAACAGTGTTCGACCCCAAATAACCTGCTGAGCACACACAGCCTTTGTTTTAACAATTAAGTGTGTTTCTCTGAGTGCAAAGACAAATATTAGACCGATGCACACAATCTGTACGCTGAGTTAAAGAGTTTAAAGAGATAAAGAGTTCCAGAGATAAAGAGTTAAAAAGAGTTCTAGGCTCAGACTGTATGTAAAGAGAGAGAAAGTTCCTCTCACCTGCATCAGGTTGAAGCCTCTCGGTCTCGGCTCTCGGCTCTCGGCTTACTTTTGGATGATCATAAAAAGGAGTCTTTGCTTTGCAGGAGAAAAGAACCCGAACGTTCAGAGCAATGTGACGGAGTTCACTTCCGCCCAGAGAGGACGAGTTAATGATCATGCAGGTGTTACCTGGGGGCGGAGTCACAGAAGCAGCAGCAGCTCAGACTGACCTTCACCAGCTGTTTTAATGGAAAAGTAAACATTATTCTACCTTTTTTTTTTTAAAGATGAGTTTACAGGTCGATTATTTTTCTTACCTGGAATGTGACGTTAAAGCATGCGGCCGTGTTGCGTTTAGGAGCATCCGTAAACTCCAGCTTCGTCAGTCGTAAATTCAAAGATAGCTCTCAAGAGCCATTGCTGACGTAAAAGTACCAGTTCAGTAATGTACAAGTACTCCATTGTAAGTTAAAAGTTCTCCATAAACTAATTGTATCAGCTAATTAATGATCAAAAGTATTCATTCTGCAAAAATATATGATTGTATATTATTAGATAAGTAAGCTAAGTGAGTACATGTTGCTAATATCATGTATGTAGTTTTAGGAGGGATTTTAAACACAGTACTTGTACTTGTAACGGAGTATACTTGCATTGTTGTACTTGTACTGTGGCAGCTGCTGGAAGTGGAGCTGGTTTTACACAGTGAGACAATTTAGTCCAGTGGTTCCCAACCTGGGGGTTCGGCCCCTCCGAAGGGTCACCAGATAAATCTGAGGGGTCGTGAGATGATTACTGGGAAGAAAAAAAAGAAAGATTTGTGACACACAAATTAGTTTCTTATTATTTTGAAATCTTTCATGTGAGCCATGCAGAGCTGCACCTTTAAGTCCAGTTGTGTAAATCAAGCCGTGAGAGAAGTTTAGATCTGACACACGACACCAGCTAGACGTCGGTGAGGGAACACAGGAATGTTCAGAACTGCTGGTTTAATCTTTAACATCGTATTCTATTGTATAAGCCTATTCTTCACGTGAAGTTAATAGTTGAAGTATAATTTAATAGAAAATTGGAAATACTGAAGTTAAGTATGAGCACCTTAAAAGTATACAACCCTTTGAGTAAATGCTCTTAATTACTTTCCACCAGTGTCATATACATGTTGGTGACACGGTTGCAAAGCAGGTGAAATAAAACAGCAATGACCCAGTAAATGTATTTAAATACAATCTAGAGTGGATGCTCGTGGTGCATTCAGGAGCTGCGTGGAGATAATGGCTAAATGAACCTTGTCACTGTCACATATTTCCACTCGAGCCATAAAAGTGGATCGGTCCTTGACTGCAGTCGCGTGAACCCGGAACACAAAGCAGCGTCAGGTTGTTTCATTTGTCGGATTTTTAGAGACAAATAGGAAAAGATCAAATAGAAAAATATCACTGAAAATAAAACAGATTTTGTGCAACAAGCTTTTATTATTTTAACCCTCTGCTGTTGATAGTGAGTGAACTTTGTCAGGTCGAAGGCTGCTGAAGTAATACAGGGATAAAACACTTCATGCGTGTCATGCCCTGTTCGTCCACTGGAGGGATGAACAGGGCACATTCTGATCATGGAGGAGGCGCCTTAATGCTTTCTATTATTATAGTTATTGTTATTACTGCAGGAGATATAAGTTAAATACAGTCAAAGTATGTGGATAGAAACACTGAGATTTAGATTCAGCTGCTGTTTAAATCCTGAGACAGCTGCTGCAGCCAGTCAAGAGATCAGCGCTGCACATTTACGGTCCAGATGAACGGCATCGTGACAAACTGTGTGTGTGTGTGTGTGTGTGTGTGTGTGTGTGTGTGTGTGTGTGTACAGTGGGAGGATTATAGATATACGGAAATGAAACAGTTACTGAGCTGCTATCTACAGCGTAGTGTCAGCAGCAGCTTAACATGACAAATCATCTTGTCATTATTTACTTCATCCTTTTCTTCTCCGACCCAAATCAAAATCTTTATGAAAACTGAAGGTGAACCCTGACAAAAAGACAATAAATGCATTGTTTTTGTTTACATTTGCAATACTGCATTTTCCACACTAAATAATGCTCATGGACTGTGACGTAATATTGACAAATCCATTTATTTATCAACATTTCATGGTTGAAAATGGCTGAAAACACCATCTTCTGTTTAAAAGTGGGACCTTATATCGGAAAAAATACATAGTTATAAATGTACAATTTGTCAATTTTAAAGTTAATTTTCCACGTCGAGAGAATCGGAGTTTGTCATTAGCAGTCGAGTCATTTAATTTTAGTGTGAAACACAAAGTACGTCACCAATACTCCTGTTAGCTTGACTAGCTTGCTAGCTAACGGTAATTTAGCCATATCCACACGCAAACGTAACGTTATCTTACCCTGATGTCACACGATTTCTGGGTGTGCATTCTGTCTAATTACATATTTTGGAGAAAAATGTAAAAAGTATCTGTTTATGTCACGGCTCGGCCGTGACTCATGTCCTTTTTTGTCTTTTCCCTGTGTCTCTTGTGTCCCCTGTTTGTTCCCTGTTACGTGTGTGGGTACATCCCAAGTCTCTAAATTGCATCCCCGTTTCCCTCACTTGTGTCCTTTTCTTGCGTCTTAGTCCCTCCAACCAGGGATCCATGGAGAGACGGAAGGAAACCATGCGAGGAGCGAAGACGCGAGGAAACATGTTTTCACATCTGATCACATCTGATCAGCTGTCAGTCGCTTTAACAGCTGACGGAGTTTTGTCCGGAGAGTTTTTAGCGAACATTCCAATAAAAATGCATTTAAAATATTGATAAAAATTATCGTATGTTTTCAGTTGATTTAATGGTGTTAAACTACTTTTATATTAATAAAGACAAAGTTATCATGGGTGTCAGAGTGGAAATGTTTTCTCTGTCGTCTGAGTATTTATATACTGTGATGTGTCCTGCTTATCAGGATCGATTTCTACCGGCGGAATGCGTCTTATTTATTTATTTATTATTTACGTCGGTATGTTTTGAAATTCTGATTGTGACATCATTATAAAATAACCCACACTATAAATATAGTTTCTCTTCATTATGTGTTGTAAAAAAGTGTTTCCTCTCTCCAGCTCTCCGATTTTAATTACATACATAATACAAGTTATTGAGGGAAACAACAGATCAAATCTTTGAAGACAGTTGTTTGTGGTCCTTTTGTTGTTTGTCTCGGGGCTCCTCGATCATGGCTCCTCCGATTTCCCTCCTCGCTCCTCAGAGCAGAATAAGAGCTTTGAGACGGCCGTCAAGATAGCGGCGCAGAACCACTTCCGGTTCAATCGAGGATCGAGGAGCGAGGAAATGACAATTTAGAGACTTGAGATGCACCCAATGTGTGTGTGTGTGTGTGTGTGTGTGACGTGGGCGTGGCTTCCGGGCAACCGGCCTCATTGCCACACCTGCACCTCATCTCCAGCACCTGTCTTCAATCATCTCATCAATCCTCCCTGTTAAAAAAAACCTGGCTTCCCTCTCTCCAGTTGCCAGATTATTTCACCATCTCCAGTGGTACTTTGACTCTTGGCCTCGCTAGGATTTTGATCGCTCTCGGCCTTTACATTGTGTTAACTTTTTACTAACCCCTGTTCTCTCTGCTCAGGATTCCCGTACCTGCACTCCTGCTCAGCCGCCACTTCACTGCTCTGCCTGCACTCACCTCCTGTCCTACCATCCCATCAGTGTTCTGTCAATAAACCCATTACCTTCACCCAACCTTGCTTTCCCTGTGTCTGCGGTTGGGTCCAGCCATAACCAAATTTGATGGATTTAAATTCACACCTGGGCGGGAAGTTAGCGCGTTAGCATGCTGATGTGAGCTAGTTAGCACAAAATACAGCGGCCACTGAAGGGAACGTCATTAGTTTTAATAATAATACATTTTATTTGTATAGCGCTTTACGTGGTAAAACCAAACAATAGAGACAGCAACGATATAAACAAGAGAGATGACTTCATTACAGTAAGAAACACAACAAAGACATACTGAACTAGCATTAGTTTTGCAGGTATTTCATTATCAGTTAAATTAGAAATTTCCCATCATTGTGACATTCGATGAAAAGTCAACATCTCACCGAAGTTACTACAATCGATCTTGGCCCCACCCACCTTGAGCCACCGAAAAATAATAATATATATATATATATATTTCTAATTTTATTAATTATAAAAATATCAAATTATACAAATTGTCAATATTTGTGTATTTGAGCTAAGGAATATACCCAGTAATATTTGTAAAATAGGATATCTACGCAAAATATATGCTTTTCATGCTTGTCCCCTCCGCTGGTGCACCTTTCAGCTGCCCCTGTGCACGTGCTGGGGCTAGATCGATTTTGCCCAAGGAAGACGGGTCAATACGCAGTTTAGCCAATCACTGATTAAAGATATAAATGAGTGACATACAATTTATCCAATCAGCGCCCTAAAAAAGTTGGCAACTATAATCAATAAGATAGTCGACTGTTTTCTGAAAAGGGGAGGACATGCTGGGTAACTGACCGTCTGATACATTTTGATGATGTAGTTATAATTTCCCATCATCTAAAGTTATTTGTAAGATTTTACATACATTGTATTTTTTAAATACTTGACTTGGACATAAGCATGTGTTCAATCAGAAGCACTTTCATCAAAATAGCTTTATTGCAAATTTAAGTTGATTTATCTTTTACAGGTATGTGATATCATCCTAATGCAAGCCAAGGAGCGGTTGTCCTTCACCCAGCACGTCGTCATGAGAACAGTGCGTTCAAGGCTTGCAGTGGTGCAGTGCCCATTTACCAGTTTTTCATGGAGACCAACCTTCAGAGCACCTTCACAGAGACTGTCAGTCTTCTCAGGATCTTCATCACCACACCCATGACAACAGCTGAATCCGAGAGGTGTTTTTCTACTTTGAAGAGGTTCAAGACCTTCCTCAGAAACACCATGACACAGGATTGCCTTAATGCTCTGGCTCTCCATGGAGAAGAAACTTGTCAGGGACATGCCTGACTTCAATAAGAGAGTCATTGAGAGGTTTGCCACTCAGAAGGACAGAAGAGCAAAGTTTCTTTATAAATAATCTGTCAGAAAAACATGTAGGTTTCCTCACCACACTGATTGGGTGTTTCCCCAACAAACAAGGTTTATATGGGGCATCTTAAAATATACACTTGTTCTATTAGGCTATATATATGATATTTATATTGATATTTTATTATAATATATTCATGATATTTATATTGTATATTTATGATTTATAATATGTTATTTATATATCATATTATACTAAATATTATGATATGTATATACATATTAATATACTGAATTGTATGAATAAGATGTCCTTATTATGTCAGTGTTGGATTAAATGATAAAAATGTAACTGCAAAGTAGTAATGCGTTTTTGATACCTTTTTTTGCATTGAATCATACCAGTATGTTTGCTGAAATTGATTGGCTGGCCCTACCCAAAAAAAATCCACCAGCCGCCACTGTAAATAAACATTTAGCCAATTCATCAAACAGCTGTCAAGACATTTTGTGAAACAACCACAAGAAAAATAATCATTAGCTCTGAAGAACATTAATGTATGTACCAAAAGAACATAATAATCATGCCAATTCATCCAGCTTTTGATATATTTTAATTCGTCTGATCGCGTCTCTTTTGGCAAACAGTCCCGTGAGTTTGATTTCCACTGTTCTGCTCAACTCAGCAGCAGCTTCACCACACAAAGGGTGCTTCTGACCACAGCTTCAGATTAGTGTTGCATAATGAAAGGAAAGCTGTGGTTGGTGTGTGTGTGTGTGTGTGTGTGTGTGTGTGTGTGTGTGTGCCCAGATGTCCATGAGCTCAAGATGGTGAATGCAGTGCAACAAACCCCTTTGTGTCAGGCTGAGGAAATATAATTGAGATGATTTGATATGATATCTGTTGTATTGTTTGGAGGAAGAAGGAGCAGATTAACAACATGTTATCCCAGATATTTACTCTGGTGTCTTTTCTTTTAGATAAACGAGTTTAAACGTGTAATTGTTCGATTAATTAGCTTTTGTGAAATGGCAGATTATTGTAGTTAAATACGACAAACGGGGTTTAAATGTCTCATGTGGTGCTGAAGGGAAATTAAATATACATTGTCAAGTTATCCTGTGTTCATTACTTTTTTGTTTAATGCTAAATATGTTTAAACATATAGATTTGGTTAGCTATTACAACTGATAGCTTTAATTAGGTGTAGCTAGCTAGCTACTTCAGCTAACGTAAATTCTACGAGGGTTAAAAACTAACTTTTACCATTTCAAGCGTGAAATAAGAAGAATGTTGCCAAATGTAACGTTTTTAAATGTGTTTTGTTGCGCTGAACAATACTATATTAAAAAACGTAGCAAAATGAAAAATATACGTTAGAATTGTCCCTTGTTTAATTTTCATTTATCTTTCGTTACGTGCAAAACATATTTAAGGTGCGATTTATTGATTTTTGACAACTGTGGTCGGGCGTAGCTAGCTAGCTATTCAAGCTAACGTTACCTCTGAGTTTTTTAACTGTTGTTTTCAGTTGACTTGTTTTCGAGTCTTGAACTTAAATATATTAAAGACACATTTAATGTATTTATTACATCTAAATTGTTCTCTTTCCTCTACAATGTAAAAGTAGTTTTCTTTACTCATTCTTCTTTTTAATGATGTATTTTCTTCCGTTTACTTAGTGATTACTTTCTACTTGTTTTGATCTTTTTTTCTTCTTCTACTTATGTCTTTTGTTTGTTGCTTTGCACTTTGCCCTCCACTGCTGTAATCCCGCTGTGGGACTATAAAGGATTATCTCATCGTATATGAAATCACACAAAAAGCTTCAATAAACAGTTAAGAGCTTGAGCTGCTCTGAAAGCGTCACATTTAGATCCTTTTGTGACATCAACATGCCAAACAGCTGCTTTGTGACTGGTTGTACTAATAACAGCACAACATATACAAGTCGCCATTTGTATATAATACTCGCTAAGGCTGTGTTTTTCAACCTTTTTTGAGCCGCAGCACATTTTCTACAATAAATAAATCCCGCGGCACATCAACAACCAAAAAAGTTACAAAATGTCACATTGTAGCATAATACAGCATATATGATAGGTAATTATTGCGCTGCCTACTGGCATGGAAGAGTATTCAATTACTAGGCCAGCCACTATATTGCAGGCTTAGACGCTCAACAATGGCAAATTATTTGCGGCAACTAAATATTTTTGGACCGATTGTGTGAAATTGGACATTTTCCCACGGCACACCTGACTATCTCTCACGACACACTGGTGTGCCACGGCACAGTGGTTGAAAATCACTGCGATAAGGGAAGGCGAAAGAAAAGATGGCTGCCGGTGGCCATCAAGAGGGTTTACAGGAGCCTCAACCGAAGCAGACCCTGGCCCTGCAGGCTAAAATCACACTTATATATGATCTACCTATAACAGGTGATCATAACCAACATTTTACACTAATAAATCATATAATAATAATAATACAAACAACATAGTTTAGTTATTAAGGAGGCATCGTGATGCTGGTGTTTCTCATTTAAATGCCGACACTAGCAGCTCCGTGCAGACGCCACTCCAGGCCACTCCAGCACGTAAATAATAGAAAGTCACGTTATTTGATCCAAATATTACATTCGACTCAGTGAAAATTACGAATGCAAATTATTTCCATTCATGCCCGTTGGGCCCAGATGACCCAGACAGCCCAGGCGGGTTTCCACCTGTCAAACAGCAGCAGCAGACAGGAAATCAGCACACAGCTCCTGCACATGTATGGTTGGCAGTGGCGCTCCGTCCTCTTCACGCTCTGAACCGAGAGAACCAACTGAGCAGAGCTGCACATCGTGTCCATGGAAATAACCCTGGATGCCTTTTAACTGCGTGTATTTTAGGGTTTATGCTACAGAATTGTGACCTCGTAAGTCACGCTCCTATCTTTTCTCCCTCATATGCTTCTTCCCCTTCATGCCTTCATAAAGTGTGCAAGTTTACATTTACAGTGTGTTGAGTATTCGTAAAATCCCGGGTGGTCATGAGGAGTAAAGGTCCAGGAGTCGATGAGTTATGATTAAAAAGTATTTAATAAAAGAATGATCACAAAAACAGCTTATGCATGTCGATCGGGTCCCTCCTTCCTCAGCGGACTCTACTGACTCGCACGTCCGCTTCGCTCGCGTCACCGGAGAGAGAGCCCCTCCTCTACCGCGCGTAGGTTAGTCCATACTATCACACATGGAGCTTAAAGCCCTTCCTACCGGTTAAAAGTAATATTTTCACACCTTTTCCAACAAACTCCATGTTTACTGGCCTGCAGCTTCCGGGGCGGAGCTAGTCTTCTTCTTCTACAGACCGGGTTGTCTGCTGCTTCATAAAGTCAATGTTCAGCTCCGCCACCTCAGGCGAACAAGAGAACTACACTTCCGTCTAATAAAACAGTCCACCAGCATCCACATGCAATATGCAAACGTTGTTTTAAAATCCATTCACACATTAATCATTAATAAAACACTGACCTTCATATTCAATTCAATTCAATTCAATTCAATTCAATTCAATTCAGTTTATTTTATATAGCCCAACATCACAAATACAAGTTTGCCTCGGAGGGCTTTACAATCTGTACACATAACATCCCTGTCCCGGGACCTCACATCGGATCAGGAAAAACTCCCCTAGAAAGATAGTAAAAACCCTTTCACAGGGAAAAAAGGGAAGAAACCTGAGGGAGAGCAACAGAGGAGGATCCCTCTCCCCGGATGGACAGAAGCAATAGATGTCATGTGGCCAGAATGAATAGCGTAGTTACAGCACATTCAATGAATATGACAGAAATTATTCATATAATGAGTATTAGGCATGGTCCATGATCCTGATAATCCATGAAGCAGAAGGCGGTAGAGAGGAGGGGGGCATCAGAAGGGCCATGGCAGCAGGCAGGACCAGTTCCAGGCCGGTTCCATCAGCAGGGCCATGGCAGCAGGCAGGACCGGTTCCAGGCAGCCATGGATCCATGGCAGGAGGGGTGGGTGGGGGGGGCGGCAGGACCCGGGCCAGGACCCGGGGTAGGACCCGGGGCAGGACCGGTTCCAGGCAGCCATGAATCCATGGAAAAAGAAAGTAGAGTTAGTAATGTGCATTGAAGAGACAATAGTTTATCCAGATGGAGAGAAAGAAGAGGAGAGGAGGAGTGAAAGAGGAAGAGAAGAGGAGCGAAAGAGGAAGAGAAGAGGAGCTCAGTGTATCCTAAGATGTCCCCCAGCAGTCTAGGCCTATAGCAGCATATCTAGGGGCTGGACCAGGGCAAACCTGAGCCAGCCCTAACTATAAGCCTGAAACAGCCCTAAGTATAAGCGCTATCAAAGAGGAAAGTCTTAAGTCTACTCTTAAATAAGGTGACTGTGTCTGCCCCCCGGACTGAAAGTGGAAGCTGATTCCACAGAAGAGGAGCACGATAACTGAAAGCTCTAGCCCCCAACCTACTTTTTAAGACTCTGGGAACCACAAGTAACCCTGCATTCAGTGAGCGTAACGCTCTGGTGGGGTAATATGGCACTATAAGCTCTTTAAGATATGATGGTGCATCACCAGCTAAGGCTTTATAGGTGAGGAGGAGGATTTTAAATATGATTCTCGATCTTACAGGAAGCCAGTGGAGAGCAGCTAGTACAGGAGTAATGTGATCTCTCTTCCGAGTCCTTGTTAGTACACGAGCTGCAGCATTCTGGATCAGCTGGAGAGACCCAAGGGACTTTCCGGAGCAGCCTGATAATACGGAGTTACAGTAATCCAGTCTTGAAGTAACAAATGCGTGGATCAATGTTTCTGCATCGCTTTGAGACAGGATGTGCCGGATCTTTGAGATGTTCCGTAGGTGAAAAAAGGCAGTCCTTGAGATCTGTTTCACGTGGGAGCCAAAGGATAGGTCCTGGTCAAAAATAACTCCGAGATTCCTTACGGTGGTGGTGGATGCCAGAGCGATGCCATCCAGGGAAACCATATCGTCAGATAGTTGATTTCTGAGGTGTTCTGGGCCGAGTAGAATAACTTCAGTCTTGTCAGAGTTCAGCAACAGGAAGTTGCAGGTCATCCAGGTTTTGATGTCTTTAAGACACGCTTGAAGTTTAGTGACCTGGTGGATTTCATCTGGCTTGATTGACAGATATAGTTGAGTATCATCGGCATAACAGTGAAAGTTTATGGAGTGTTTTCTGATAATATTGCCTAAAGGAAGCATATACAAGGTGAATAAAATTGGTCCAAGCACAGAACCTTGTGGAACTCCATGACGAACGGCGGTGGTCATCGAGGCCTCATCGTTTACAAATACAAACTGAGATCGATCTGATAAATACGACTTAAACCAGCTTAATGCTGTACCTTTAATACCAATTGACTGGTCTAGTCTCTGTAATAAGATGCCATGGTCAATGGTGTCAAATGCTGCACTAAGGTCTAACAGGACAAGTACAGAGACAAGTCCCCTATCTGATGCAACTAGAAGGTCATTAGTAATTGTCACTAGTGCTGTCTCTGTGCTATGATGCTTTCTAAATCCTGACTGAAATTCCTCAAATAAACTATTGTTATGTAAAAAGTCGCACAACTGATTTGCGACTACCTTCTCCAGTATCTTAGAGAGGAAGGGAAGGTTAGAGATAGGTCTGTAGTTAGCCAACACCTCTGGATCCAGGGTGGGCTTTTTAAGAAGAGGTTTAATTACAGCTACTTTAAAAGACTGTGGTACATGACCCATTAGTAAAGACCCATTGATAATATCTAGTACAGAGGCACAAATTAAGGGTAAAACTTCTTTAAACAGCTTTGTCGGAACAGGGTCTAGGAGACAGGTAGAAGATTTAGAAGTAGAAACCATTGAAGACAGTTGGTCGAGGTTGATGGTAAAAAATCCATCCAGACGCACAACAGGGCCCACAGCCTCCTCCATGGTCATCCCACCTGAGGATGGACCGGCAGTAGTCGAGGGCAGGAGATCACCGATCCTGTCTCTAATGGCCATAATCTTATCATTGAAGAAGTTCATAAAGTCATTACTACTGAGGTCTATAGGAATACACGGATCCACCGAGCTATGACTCTCAGCCAGCCTGGCCACAGTGCTAAAGAGAAACCTAGGGTTGCTCTTGTTTTTCTCTATTAGTGATGAGTAGTAGGCTCCTCTGGCATTACGGAGGGCCTTCTTATATGTTCTCAGACTATCCCGCCAAACCAACCGGGACTCCTCCAGACCGTTGGAGCGCCATATGCCCTCAAGCTTCCGTGATGCTTGCTTCAATATGCGGGTCTGAGGGTTGTACCATGGAGCGAGCCTCCTTTGCTTAATGATCCTCTTTTTTAGAGGGGCTATCGAGTCCAGCGTCACTCTCAGTGAGCCAGTAGCACTATCGACGAGCTGATCAATCTGGGAGGGAGTAAAGTTAGCACAGGAGTCATCTGTTATATTGAGACATGGTAATGAATTAAATACAGAAGGAATCGCTTCCTTAAATCTAGCAACAGCACCGTCAGTTAGACATCTGGTGTAAAAACTCTTGCCTAACGCTGTACAATCTGGTAGCATAAACTCAAAAGTTATAAGGCAATGGTCTGATAAAAGAGGGTTCTGTGGAAACACTACTAAATGCTCCACATCAATGCCATATGTAAGAACAAGGTCGAGGGTGTGGTTAAAGCAGTGAGTCGGTTCCTGTACTCTCTGACAGAAGCCAATCGAATCTAACAATAAGCTAAATGCAACACTAAGGCTATCATTGCTAACATCCACATGAATATTAAAATCACCTACAATAATAACCTTATCAGTCTTAAGGACCAAACTTGACAAAAACTCAGAAAATTCAGATATAAATTCGGAGTACAAACCTGGTGCTCGGTATACCACGACAAACAGAATCGGCTGTACTGTTTTCCAGGTTGGATGTGAAATACTAAGAACGAGGCTTTCAAATGAGTTGCAGCTCAATCCAGGTTTAGGACCCATCAGCAGACCCGAGTCAAAGATGGCAGCTACTCCACCTCCTCGGCCGGTGTCTCGAGGAATGTGCATATTAACATGACTTGGAGGAGTAGATTCATTTAGGCATACAATTACACATTCTTCATAATAATATCCCTTATTAATTATCATATTCCATGCATTGTAATGTACACAAACAATTCTTTCTTACACTGTGTAAAGTCCAAATGTGACAGACTAAGCTCTAAAAAACCCTACAATCCCTCTCTTTATACTATTCCATAGTATAAACACCAGTAATCCTTTATTCATCACCCACAGTGCATACATCTTAATACATTCATGTGTCATAATCCTGTGGAAGAAAAAATTCCCTCCCCCTCTGAACCGTATAATATATACGGTTTCAACAACGCAATATCTTAAAATCAGGAACAGTTATGTGTATTGTATGTCTGTATATCTGTCTACGTTTATGTGTGATTCTAATGTTCTTGGGGGTGCTGGTGAGTGTCCCACTGTGCACGTTCTATAAACCCTGACCGGCTCCTCTTAGGCTTCTCCAACTTTTCGCCTCGCAGTACTTCCCACTCGCATTTCACTTCTCCATCGTCTGCTCCCGATCTCCGTACTCCATTTTCCTTGTTCCTCACCATCTCCATCTCCAGTTATCTCGGAAAAAGATCAGAACAACAGGTTCAGAACTGCATCATGATCATTTAAATCCAAACCTCAGTGTGTTGTTCTATTACTAAAGTTGTATGATACTCCTTCATACCACCTGCACCCAGCGGGTCGCAGCTCACTGATGTGACATCTGGAGTCTCTGGTCTGATGGTGAAGCCTCTCGTGATGGAGGTCGGTGATGAAGCAACAAGTGTAGCTGTGAAAGAAAGCCTAGAAGCACAGAGAGGTCTCTGGGCTGGGCTCTGCTGCACAGGATCTCTGACTCAGGGAATCACTCGCATGTTAATACAGTTCTTTCATTAATCACTCAGTTTCTTTCTCATTTAATTTCTCCTTTCTTAATACTTTCTCTCCCCAAATCTCCGCATCTACGCCACCACTAACCCTTCCTTCAACTTCCACAATCCATCTTCAACTTCCTTTTTCCATTCTCTTCACCATGTCATAATACTCTGGGGGTGGGGGTGAATGGAGCAAGACATCTCCCAAGCTCTGCTCTTCCACCTCCACTTCGACTTTGGGAGCCATCAACAGCATCATCAGCCGCTGGTCCTCCCTGGTTAGAGCAGTAGAAATCAATCGGGTTATCAGAGTTCTTAGACATGGGACACAGCAACATCCACAGAGTACTAAAATTGCTATCATAATACCCACTGTAGTAATAACTGAAAGGAATAATTGTTTATACTTACCGAACCATCTTTCTATGAAGTTTGTGAACTCGTTGTCCACTCCGGAGTTCTCAGCCAATTTTTTGCTAAGTGAGGTGAGCCCTGCTAAGGCCCTGGACACTGAACCATCGGGAGCAGTGTTGTTAGGAATAAACGTGCAACACATTAACCCAAACATTTTACACACCCCTCCCTTCTCAGCGAGCAACATGTCCAAAGCCATTCTATTTTGAAAAGTCATAAGAGACGTTTTTTCTAATTGCTCCAGTTTCCCCTTGATTGCATCCCTGCTGTAATTAACAAATCTCTGCTGATTATAATAAATGTAATTGATCCAATCTACGTTTTTATTCATTGTGGGCCATATGAAAATAGATTCAAATCCAGCAGCTATTTGATTCCGAGCCTTGAATTCATCTGGCACTCCTCTGGGTACTCCGATGCTGTCCAAATAAACATGGCTATCAAATGAGGCGGACATAATATTTCTACGTCTTCTGTGCAATTTACCTCTGCTGGATGACGCTGAACTAAGCAGATTTAAAGAATCTCCTTCTAATGGGATTATCGTTACAGGCATAATTAATCTAACTAACGCACAGGTTCCTGTCCAATTCCTTGGGAGATAATCTCTGAGCACCTTATCACCACAGTACCACCAAACATCCGCTCTGGCCATCATATGGTCACCTACCATACCGCTGCTGATGCTCTTCTCCTCTGCGGTAACATTAACGATAGTGTGGCAGTGTCTCAGGTTTCCCACACGGACTGAACCTCGCGTGAAGGCAAGTGTAGTTGCCTTTGTAATATGTAAACACTGGAGGGTGCACTGGGGGAACTGCTGGAAACAACAAAGCAAGTGTGTTACAATTCCATCTTTCTTATTCATTCTAATGAACCAAATATTTACATCACATTCCAAACCATAAAAATATCTACAAGTGTTTCTCTAATTTATCAGTAGTACCATTTGTGAAATGATATCACTTAGTTTTGGCGTGGCCTTTCTGGAGGGCGTGTGAAGCCTTTGCAATGACTTCAAACGGCCCTACCCCAGCGTCCACTTTAATCCAGATCATTTGTTGACCCGTGTGTTTATGCTAAAATGTGTCATGTCAGGTGGTGCATAATATTAAACAATATGAACTCAGCGCAAGAGAGCTCATCATATTTACAATTAATATTTACAATATCAAACCTCTTCTGTACAAACACTCAACCTTACCAGTCACCTGGTTCGACTGATGACACCTTCTCATCAGCTGGTGTCTGGTTGGCTCCTGTAAGACAAAAAACTCAAACGCGATTGGTTAATTTAAAAAAAAAAACCTCCTCAGAGTTTGATCACGCTCGATATCTTAGCTAATTCAGACTTCATCATCTGATTAGCTCTCTCGACTACCCTGGAATGTTGGGTCATAGTCTGCTCAGTGTGAATGTGTAATTTCTAAACATGTCCCTCTCTTGTACGTGTTTGAATGCAAAATGTGTGCCGTTGTCAGACCTTATCCTTCTTGACAGCCTGTGTCTCAGTATCAGCCACTTGACGACTGACTGGGTCTTCTTCCTTACCGGGGATAACTAACAGTGTTAATCACTGTTAGAATATTTCATGACTTTAACTTAAATTTGAACAAAATAGTGGCCTTTTTGCTGTGGCTGAGTTAAGCTTTGAATTCATTGGGGTCTCTCTTCTCCCTCTCTTTTCTGAAACAATACTGTGGATCTTATCCCATTTGATTCAGAAACCATCCCGATGGAAGGGCTTGGTTGATGGGTGGAGAGCTTCGATGTCATTGTTCTAGTGGTTTCCCTCCTGACAGGTCATTCTCTCTCCCAGGCTCTGGCTGGCAGCCGATGAGCATGGGGATGTTGAGTCCTTTCTCCTTGAGGTGCACTGCGACAGTCTCTAGCCCAATGTCCACATTTGCCACAATTGTAACAGATTTGCCGGTCATTGCTATCCCTCTGACCTCTGTAGTTTCCTTGTCCTCCTGACCAACTTTGTTGACAGCGGCCATTCTCTCTTTCTTGATATCTGTCCTCTTTTCCCTTCTGCCAACGTGGTTGGTCACCACGTTCCTTCAGAGCATCGGCCACTGCTTCTTTAATCTGGATGACTAGGTCACTCATAGCAGCCATCTGTTTTTGAGTAGCCTCAGTGTCTTTCTCTTCTATCTGCATTTTCAGCAGTCTCCTTGACATCTTCCGGTCGCCTGCATTCTCTTCTATTTCATCTTCATTATATTGATTAATGTGGTGGGTGATATGTTCTCCCCACGTCTCCAACGAGGCAGTCCTAATGCCCACTGTCCGTCTCATATTCTGTTTTAATGAGGGCGGGAGACCTTGCACAACAGCATTCATCCATAGTCTCAGGGAAGTCTCATCTTTGTCATGTCTTGAGCCCGTAGATAGTTCCCATTCTTCAGCAGCTCGCCTCAGGTATACCATTGCTTCTTCTCCTTTCTTGTACTTGATGCTATCCAGATTAGCCAGGTTGGGGATATAGGGCCAGTGTGTTCTGATTGCATCGAACAGGGCGGTACCGATTGTGTCTATTTCTCGGCTATCTTCGATGTTTTGGCAGCCCGCCTTTCTCTGTAGTTCCTGCAATTCCCCCAGGCTGGAGCACTGCACCAGAATGGCTCTCAGGTCTCCCACTGCTAAGGGGGTTCCAGTGGTGGCTGCATTCAATGCTTTGATCCAGGGGGTTCCTCCTTTCGTCAGGGGAGGAAGCTGGTCAATGATATATTTAACATCCCTGGGGTTATATGGCTTGTATCGTTTTACACCATTGCTCAAGGTCAGGATTGGGGCCTGTGTGTGGAGACATTGATTTTCTTCCTCTCTCACGACATCTTGATCACTTGGTGACTGCCCTTCCTGGTAGTCCCTCCTCTCCTTGCGTCTCGGAACTCTCCCTGTAGTCTGCTGCTCTTGGAAGTGGTCTGCACTTCGACTGTACCACAATTCTGCTGGCATGGATCTTTTGCCAGGGAAATCAAAGCTTAGGGGCTGTTGTTGAGGTGGAGGGGAGTCTAGTATGGGTTGATTCCTTAATCTGGCTCCTGCTTCCCATGGTGTGGTGCTCGGTTGTGCAGACAGGTACAGACTGCCTCTGATGGTGGCTGCTTCATCTCCTCCTTCGGGGTTGCTTCTTCCAGCGGGGTCTCTTCTTGGATCTTCTTTGGGGTGTTAGCCTCAATTAGCGCCATGCCATGGAGCAGCAATCGTGCAGCTACGATGGCTTTGTCGGATTCAGCCACAGCCGTTGTGGAGAACGCACGCCATCCTTTCCCTTTCGGCTTCTCCTTCGCTTTGCTGTGTCTCAGCTCGAGCGCTTTCATCAGTGCCATCTTCTCTTCCTTGGTGGGCGCCTCCAGGCTTGTTACATCAAGTAAACCCTCAGCATGCCATTCTTGGATGTGTTTTCTCAGTCTCCTGTCTGCCTTCTCCTTCTTTCCTTTGTCCGTCATGTACAGGGCTGCATCACATGCTTCATTAACCCACGCTGGGGTATTAATTTGACCAGACATCTTGGAAGAATCAGGTGCTGATGTTGGCTTATATAAGGAAATGTAAATGTAGAAATAAAATAACAAACAATATGTGTCTAACGTGCAAATGTGGTGTAGTTGGAAGAATACAATTGGTTAAAGTTATGGGGAAAAAATGCTTCACACTGCCAGTGCTGGTAAAAAGATAAAGAAATCCCACTGCAACCAATCTAGACAAAGGGAACACAATATTACACTGCGATTGAATAATAATGCATGCCAGTATGATGTTTATAAAACTACAATTCTGTTAAAAATGGAAAAATTATGAATTTGCCAAAACGTTATTAATATACAACTATAATATCCTCTGTCTATTATCAATGGTATAATGTGAAAATGTTCTAATCTCACTATATGTTGTTTATAAGTGTGAGGATCAGTGTGTGTCAGTTGTGAGTGAAACAATTGTATGTCAGTTATTGTAATATCCTAACTAACCTCTGTGACACTAACTACAGTAGTACCCCAACTTTGCCACTCTATCTACCCCACTAGAATGGTTATGTCTACAGTACTCCTTCCAGCCACTAAGTCTCCCTTCTGTCTCACTCTCACACACGTGTTTTCCTTTCCTAGCTCCCTTCCCCCTCCGCGTTCTTTTTCTTTCTTCTATGCGACCAGCGCTTAGACTGTTGTGCTACTTCTGTTACCTTTTTGCAAACTCACGTTCGCTCAGCCCCACCGTATTGTATAAACCTATCCTCAGCTAGTCTACTCGGTTTCTCTAGAGGACATAAGCCCGACCGTCGCCGTGAATACAGAATCAGAATCAGAATCAGAATCAGAATCAGAATCAGAAACCGTTTATTGCCAGGAATGTTTTCACACAAACGAGGAATTTTTTGAGGCGGAAGGTGCATACATTGGACGTGGACATGGGACGTAGGACGAGACAAACAACAATCAACAATCAACAATCAACGAAAACAGCAACAGTGCAATTGGAGTGCGGTTGAATTAAAATATGTGTAGGATAAGCAAGTGCTCAGTCAACAGATACATTAATGTGAATGTACGTTAAAGTGACGTGTGTATTTAAGTTAAAAGTGTATGTTAAAGTGACGAGTGTTTAAGTGTGCGGTGTGCAGAGGAGTGTATGGTACGCCACTCATCCCCCAATAGACTCCTCAGAATAAAAATTTCACCCACACAAAACCAGGCGTAGCACCCGCCGATTATGCCGCATGTACGTTAGTCAGCTATGTTAGTCAGTTATGTTAGACAGTTCACGTTAGACAGTTCACATTAGACAGTTTACGTTAGACAGTTTACGTTAGACGTGCTCAAGTTAGCCCGCTATGTTAGCATGTTAGACCTCTAAAAAACCCTACAAGTGGAAACTTTTTGACTCTTTATTTTCCTCAGAATGCTTTGACAAACACACCCGACCAACAACATCCATTCTGTTCGAGCTGTCAACCGATCCACCGGTGAGCCTGATATCTCGTGGTTGTCCGTCAGAGTTAAATTAATAGGATTTAGCTAAGAACACAGCTAGCTTTGGGGTATTAGAAACATCTTGAAATAAAACAATGTTTTGGCTCAAATGTGAGTTTCAAAAGAATAAATACAAATTTGGTAAAATGGCCGCTAAAGTATTCCCTCATTAAGCGCTCCTATGCGAGCCACATTCATAAGGTTTACAGTGGTTAAGGTGGCAGATATAAGTCTAATTAATTTAACTAGAAATTGCATTTCCTGCTGAAAATGCGTTGGAATGCTAAAAGCTGAAGCTTAAAGCTGAAATATTTGAAAAGATAGCTGAATATAGCTGAAAATAGCTGAATATATTATTGAAAATAGCTGAAAAAACTGAATATGTTATTGAAAATTGCTGAAAATAACTGAATATATTATTGAGAATAGTTGAAAAAATGAATATAGCTGAAAATGTAATAGTGATAAAGAGAGAGAGAGACAAACAGAGAGAAAGAGAGATAGATAGGGAGAGAGAGACACACCGACAGATAGTGTAGCGTGAACGGTGGTCTTGCCAAGGGAAGAGGAGGGGAAGGGGGGGTTTGGTTAGGAAAGGCAAGACCTCGCACCTAACTCGGTGGCACTCCGTCGGCTAATTATCCTAGTGATCCCGGAGGAAATAATAATCCTCATCCGATATTGGTATAACGCCTTCGGTCTTTTATCTCGCCCCGTGCTAAATCGTTAGGTTTTTGTGTTATTTTCAAAATAAGTTATAGGTTTTGTCGAGGGTGTTTTACAGCTTGCGCTCGAGGTCCCCTGCGGTGGGCTGTAACTCCTCTCAACCCTTATCAAGCGAGTACGTATATCATCTATACCTTCTCTCTACCTATTTTGACACCATCTCATCATGACAAACACTGCAAAAGTCTTCACCCAAAGATACTTACCTTAAGTTTCTTTGGTAGATTCAGTCGTCACTTCTGTATCTCACGGTGATAAAATTTACAAGTAACTAAGAGAAAGGGTTAAGTTTTTAGAGCTGGTGAATAAACACCTCTTCTCTCTTCTATCCTCCTGCACAGAATAGCCAGGCACCCCCTCTCCTGATAGTAGAAGTTTCTTCCAGACTCTAAAGCTGGAGACCTGTCCCAACCCTTAAGGGCTGGGACACTGCAAAAGTCTTCACCCAAAGATACTTACCTTAAGTTTCTTTGGTAGATTCAGTCATCACTTCTGTATCTCACGGTGGATGGACAGGGAAAGATGGTTTAAATTGTTTTAAAGAACCAGAATCCTTGTTTTGGTTTCAGTCCCTTACGAATAAGGCCGAGTTTTATTTAAAGATTACCTTACATACAAAAAATTTAATTCAATCAGTTTAAAATTTACAAGTAACTAAGAGAAAGGGTTAAGTTTTTAGAGCACAGAATAGCCAGGCACCCCCTCTCCTGATAGTAGAAGTTTCTTCCAGACTCTAAAGCTGGAGACCTGTCCCAACCCTTAAGGGCTGGGACAGGTCCAATCAGATTTTTCTCCTTAACTAGTAAAGATGCATATTAAGTCCAGTTTTCTCAGAATCTGGTGCAATCCCTTTTAAGCCTGAGATCTGGTGAAAAAACCACCACCTTCTCTCTTCTCTCCTCCTGCACAGAATAGTCAGGCACCCCCAAAAAACATGCATTCCTACCCCCTCTTTTAAACACCAGAGTACATAAGTCATGCTGTCACCAGAGTTGGACAGAGGAGGTTTTACTTGCATGCTCTTTAACAGAGAGAACAGAGAGAACATTTAACACATCTCATTCAAAAAGAGTATATAACATAGCAACTTATAGCGTCCTATGCATTTTATGTGGTCTAATCACAAACTATAATTGAAATAAAAACCAAACATTATATATATGTCCAAATGGTTACATAGAAAAAGAAAATGATTATATGTTTATAATAGTTCGACTTTTTTACTTTCATATTTTTCCTCGATCACTCAACAATAGACAAAGAGAAAGGGAAAGAGAGACAGAGAGTGTCACTCTGTGTGTGTCTATTTTTGTGTGAGTGCGTGGTTGTGTGCTTTTATACATGTGTGTCTGTCTTTATGTGTGAGTGTGTATTAGGGCTGTGCAGTATACAGGCTTCAGATTTCTATAAAGTATGAATTTTTCACATACCACCATACCAGTGCTTAGACATAACAACTGTTGTTGCTGTACAACAGCCAGCATATTTTATTTTTCACAGGTCGAAACTGAGAGCGCAGCGAAGGGACTTACATGTCAGGTATACTAGCTTCAGTCATGGTTCAAAATTACACTGCCGAACTGCATGATGGGACAGGCCAGTTGTAGCAGGTTAGGTGGCGAACAGCTGTTTGTGTGGCGTGTTGTTCGGTCTGTCTCTCCCTGTTTTTTGTGTGTGAGAACCACCCAGCATGCAGTTCTGCAGTGTAATTTTATAACCACGCTAAAGTTTGAACCATGACTGGAGTTAGAACCCTGACACATAAGTAGCTCCACTGCGCTCTTAGCATTAAGCTGTGAACATTACATGTTGCTCCCTGCTGTAGTTACGGCTTGCTGACAGCCATTTAACACGCTCAGAGAGAGACTCAGTACAAAGCAGAAACAACATGAATATGCATCCCATGTACAGGAAGGATTTTAAGATTACTGGTCAAATTGGTGAAATGGGACAAAAAGACAAACTGAATTTCACCAGCCTTGAAAGACAGATTGAACGTGGACTACAAAAAGGCTATGATGAAGGTGAGATTGTAGAAGCAGTAATCTAGTCTATTGTACCTGAAGTCAGATTAAAGAGTTATTTGGAGAGCAGACAAGAACTGTCACTGAACTCTTTAATACAAGTCCTTAGGACTCATTTCATTGAGAAAGATGCCACAGAACTGTATCATTCACTGACCTGTGCTGTCCAAGAGCCAAAAGAAACCCCTGTGCAGTTTCTAATTCACACTATGGACCTCAGACAGAAAGTTCTGTTTGCATCAGAAAGAGCCAAGGTAGGGCTGAAGTATAACCCTGAACTTGTACAGACCCAGTTCTTGCATACATTGGTGACAGGATTACAAGACAATGCTGTATGTTCCGATATCAAGCCTTACCTGCAGGATCCATCTGTACCAGATGAAGTGTTACTCGAGAAAATGAGCGCTGCTTACAGTATGGAACAGCAACGGAGAAGCAAACTCTTTTCTGTCTCCAAACAAAAAGTAGTGAGAGTGGCCATGGTTCAAGAGGAGAACACTGAAGTTGAACAGTGTAATGGTGAGAAGAACAATAAAAGCCACACAGCTAAGCCCAACACCATACTGGAGAAGCTTGATGCTGGTAATAAAGTAATCTGTGAAGCTTTGCAGAACCTCACTACACATGTTGCTAGTCTCAACCAAGGCCATAAAAGAAAAGAAGAAGACAGACCATTTCAAACTAAGCAGATCAACTCTGGTAGTGCTGTACGGAACCCAAGAAAGTGTTCGGACTGTGAGAAATCAAACCGCGAGGGCCGATGTACAAACTGTTACCAAGTGTGGCAGCAGTGAACATTGGGCCATTGGATGTCGAAAAAGAAAATATATCACTGCCAGCACATACAAAATAGAAGTGGCTGATGTTAAGTTGGACAATGTTGCTATGCTAACTAGTCAGGCTTCATTGACAAGAAAACAAGAAAGAACAGCAAAGTTAGTGGGACGCAAAGGTCTTGTCCAGTGTAACCTTGGTGGAGTTCAGACTACAGTGTTATGGGATACAGGATCCCAAGTTTCTATTGTTGACATGGACTGGAAAAAGACACACTTACCAGATGCTGAGATTCAACCTGTACAAGAGCTCTTTGATGAGGGAAAATTGGATCTTCCCGCTGCAAATTGGACAAAGATACCATATGAAGGATGGATAGGAGTGGAGTTCAGCCTACTAGCAAACAAGGACAGTGAACTACTAGTGCCGTTATTGGTGACCACTAGCCCACTTGCAAAACCAATAATAGGGTTCAATGTTATTGAAGAGTTAGCACAGACTAGCATATCTACTGACAGAACAGTGGAAGGCAAATTTGTGCATAGTCTTGGACCAGCCCTGGAAAAAACAGCAAGAGCAGTATATTCTGTTTTGAAAAAGCAGGAAGGCTTCTCAGAGAGTAAGATTGCAAGGCTGGGAAGACAGGATCTTATTATCCCAAAGCACAAGATGGTAAAGGTGGTCTGTGGGAAACTCAACAAGAGCATATTGAGGGACCAGTATGCAATACTGGAACCGAATGAAGATGCACTATGGCCTGCTGGACTGGATATAAAGCAACAGTTAGTACAGTTACCCAGTGAAGATAAAGCCACCATTTTAGTTGTGATTGAAAACAACACAGTAGATGATATCAGACTTCAAAACAGAACTGTACTTGGCTGGTTGCATGCTGTCGATGCTGTAAAGGAAGCTGAGGAAAAACACACATCTGAACCACAAAAGGAAAATGCAGGTTTGAGTAAAAATGAACAAATAAAACCATGTCAGAAAACAACAGTCAAAGGTTTTAATGAAAGTAAACATGAAAAGCAACTCTGGGACCCACCTGTCAATCTTTCTCACCTGACATCAGAACAGCAACACAAAGTGAGACAGATGCTGAGGGAAGAGAGTGAAGTTTTCGCAAGGGATGATTGGGACACTGGATGTATTCCTGATCTACAGATGAAAATACGTTTGAAGGACGACATCCCAGTGACAAAGACATACAATTCCATCCCACGTCACCTGTATGAGGAAGTGAAAAAACACATTCAAGACCTCCTCAGCAGAGGATGGATCCAAAAGTCAACCTCTTCCTACTCATCACCGATCGTGATTGTGAGAAACAAGGATTCTACTATCAGACTCTGTGTCGATTACAGACGGCTAAATGAAAAGACATTCCCGGATCGACACCCCATCCCAAGAATTCAGGAACTCTTGGAAAATCTTGGAGGAAACTCATGGTTCACAGTACTTGATCAAGGTAAAGCCTACCATCAGGGCTTCATCAGCGAAGAGAGCCGCACATGCACTGCCTTCACCACGCCTTGGGGATTATATGAATGGCTCAGGATCCCCTTTGGATTTACAAATGCTCCTGCTGCTTTCCAGCGGTACATGGAGGGTTGCCTCGGAGACCTGAGAGATGAGATATGTGTGCCTTACCTTGATGATGTCTTGGTGTTTAGTAAGAACTTTGACCTCCATGTGGAGAATGTGAGGAAGGTGCTGCAAAGGCAAAAAGACTGTGGAATCAAACTCAGACCAAAGAAGTGTGACTTCTTTAAAAAGGAAGTTTGCTATGTGGGACGTGTCATTTCAGAGGAGGGATACAAAATTAATCCGACAGAGGTAGAGGCTGTTCAAGCTCTGACAAAAAGAAATCCAAAAACAGTCAGAGAGGTGAGATCCCTGGTTAGCTTCTTGGGCTACTACAGGTCATTCGTTGCTGATTTTTCCAGGATTGCCAAGCTGCTTTATGAGCTGCTGTCTCACCCAAAGACTGAGAAGAAACGGATAAAGAAGGGTCGAGGCTGTCGTTCTCCCCAGCTGCCTCCATCTCAGCCAGTGGAGTGGACAGCAGTACATCAGCAGGTGTTGGACAGACTGGTTAACACACTGTTAACACATCCTCCAGTAATGGCATATCCTGATCTTGAGAAGCCATTGGTGCTACATGTTGATGCATCTGAGGAAGGTCTTGGAGACGTTTTCTATCAGCGTCAAGAAGGAACATTAAGAGTAATAGGATACCACAGAAAATAACTACAGACTCCATTCCGGGAAGCTGGAATTCCTAGCTCTCAAATGGGCTGTAACTGAGCGATTCCGCGATTATCTCTTCCATGCCCCTCACTTTACCGTGTACAGCGATAATAATCCCTTGACGTACGTGATGAAGACAGCAAAACTAAATGCTGTGGGACATCGGTGGGTGTCTGAGTTAGCAGATTTCCGCTTCACTCTGAAATACAGACCAGGAACTGTCAACTGTGATGCAGACTTCTTATCTCGGCAACCATCAGAAATGGACAAGATAATGAAAGAATGCACAGAGGAGTGTAAACCAGACGACATTGCAGCAGTTGGAGAAGGACTGCAAGCTCAGAACGAAGGTGACACTGATTGAATTTCAGCCATCACATGTAATGTAGATGTGTTACCTGAACTGACCACTACATGTGAAACTACTGTCAAACCAATACCAGTTGAAGAAATTCAGGCAAGTCAAAGGGAGGATGAAGCGATAAGCAGAGTCATCGCTCTAAAACAACAGAATGAACGCCTGAAATACAAAGACAAGATCAAAGAGTCAATGACGATGAAATGCCACATGAGGGAGTGGCCTCGTCTTCACTTGGATAAGGATGGAATCCTGCGACGAAAGACAAACTCTCGAATCCAGCTTGTGGTTCCTGAAAAGCTCAAGACACTGATCTATCAGCAACTACATGAGGAAATGGGACATTTAGGAGCTGACAAGATTATATCTTTAGCCAGAGAAAGATTCTTTTGGCCAAAAATGAGAGAAGAAATTGAACATTATGTGACAAAAGTGTGCTGGTGCTTGAAGCAGAAAAAGCCAAACAGACAAACAAGAACACCTCTGCAAAGCATAACAACAACAGCACCTCTTGAAATGATCTCCATAGATTATATGCATCTAGAGAGAAGCAAAGGGGGTGTAGAATACATTCTGGTAATAGTTGACCACTTTACAAAGTTTGCACAGGCGTATGCAACACCAAATAAGTCAGGCAAGACAGCTGCACGCAAGATCTTTGATGACTTCATTTTGAGATTTGGCTTTCCTGCAAAAATTCACCATGACCAGAGAAGAGAATTCGAAAATGAGTTGTTCAAGAAACTGCAATGCTACAGTGGGATAAAACATTCAAGGACGACTCCGTATCATCCCCAGTCTAACCCAGCTGAGCGATTTAACAGAACTTTGCTGAGTATGCTTCGGACACTAGAAGAGACACAAAAACCTAACTGGAAAGACTATTTGAACAAAGTGGTTCATGCATACAACTCCACTGCCCATGAATCAACAGGATTTCCCCCTTTTTTCCTGCTGTTTGGTAGAGAGCCTACCTTACCCATTGATCTGATGTTTCCCAGAGAAGAAGCAAGTCCACAGTCTCATGCTAAATATGCTGAGAAATGGTGAGAGTCAATGCAAGAGGCCTACAACATTGCACAGGAAAACATGAGAAAAGCTTGTGAAAGAGGACAAAAACACTACAATCAGAGAGCATGGAGTTCTGTACTTGAGCCTGGAGACCATGTACTAATCCGGAACTTATCCGAGAGAGGAGGACCAGGAAAGATCCGAGCTTATTGGGAAAACAAGGTACATGTGGTCAAAGACAGAAGAGGAGCGAACAGTCCTGTGTATGTGGTGGAACCTCTGGATGGAGAAGGTAGAGTGAGAACCCTGCACAGAAATATTCTGTTACCTTGTCCTTACCTTACTGATGGACAGATCACCAACGATAATAAAGTAAGAAATGAAGACCAGAAGAAAGAAAAGGACAACATGCTCAAATCAAGAGTAAAAACTCAGATTTACCATGGAGATTATTAGAGTTCAAGTGAGGAATAATATGCTTTGTGGGTGCCTGGACATCGTCAAAAGACTCACCTTAACCCTCAAGCCCCAGTCTTCAAGTCCACAAAGAGACAACTTTCCAGAGCAGAAACTCAGGCTGAAAGACCCATTCAGAACGAAAGGAGCCAGCCACAAGAAGAGGACACTACTCAGGACAGACGTCAAATGGAGGAGACAATGCTTCAGGAGCAGGAAATGAGTCAACACTCGGATGCTGAGGAAGTACCAGAACCAGAACACCAAGTGTATGAAGAAGATACAGTGTCTTCAGAGGACGAATATGAACCTGAGAGAGTCAGACGTTCTACAAGGACACGCCAACCAAGATGTATCCTTATGTATAATGAGTTAGGGAAACCTAGTTTTACACACCTGTGAAAGTAGGGAATGGAAATTAAAGTGTTTGAGTCCATCAAAAACACAGCTAATGCTAATTTGAGTATTCATATTTGTTTGAATGATATCTGTTCAGTAATACAGTTGCAGTAAATCATAAGTCATTATTCAGAAATCCATTTTTGGAAACTGAAAAAAACAAGGTTATTTGCAGAAAAGGTGGTGTTACAATGTAACAAGGTGACACAAAAGGTATTCTGTAAGTAATAGTACTACACGTTGAAGCATGTATAATGTTAAGGTACATTAAGTATGTTGGGATGATAGATATTGCCAGATGTGACTTAATGGATTTGGGAGGCCTACCAATATACCTATGGATTAAGACAATACAACTAGATAGGAAAATAAATAGTTGCCTATTTATCCTTTAGTCATTGTAGTGACTGATCTCCGCTAGTCACTCGGCTGGGCGCGGGAGAGGTCCTGTTTCCTACTCGCTTGTTTACAGGTGAGAGTCCAGGCCGTTCGTATCTTTGGGTGATGTTCCCGTTTAATTATGTTGCACGTTATACATATAATTAGTACATTCTGGGTCTCCTGTGTTGTTAGCGGTAAAAACCGTGTGATCTCCCCGTCACCCATGCATAATTACCCACCTGACCGTTTCACCTGTGGCCCATATATACCCTATCATAATAAAATACACACTACCAAAATAAAATACACAGACATAACTAATGGCTCCTACAGTCATGCTGTGATAGTCATCAGATGTGTAGCTATTGGCATGTATGATTGTGTAACTGTATACTAGTCAGTACTCATCTCATGAGTTTCAAAAGTGTTATCTGGTCGTTAAACTAATGTTGATACCAGAGAAAGAAATGTTTTGCTAACATTGTATTATTTTTAGTGGGGGAGGGTGTAGCGCCCTGAAATATGTTATTTCATATGTCTTACTAATTTAATACAACTGTGTCCATTACTAACAATTTACTTTTAATTGTGTTTTTAAGTTAAGTCATATATTGTTGTTCCAATGTTTGAGAACAGTACATTACCTGTACACATACTGGCTGTCAAGGGCAGACAGTATTGCATGCAGTTTAGAAAAGAGTGCTGTCTCTTTAAGAGTTAAGTGAAGTTGACGTGCTGTATACTGGCTGAAGACAAAACGTATGCTTGTTATTAAACTGGGATTTGTTAAATAAAAGTTGCCAAACTGAAGAAGGACGTGTTTGTGGACAGTTCGTTTCAAGGGTGCAACATGTGTCTCTGTGTGTATGTGTGTGTCTCTGTGTGTGTGTCTGTGTGTTTGAGTGTGTGTGTGTGTGTTTGAGTGTGTGTGTGTGTGTGTGTGTGTGTGTGTGTGTGTGTGTGTGTGTCTCTCTGTGTGTGTGTCTCTGTGTGTGTGTCTGTGTCTGTGTGTTTGAGTGTGTTTGAGTGTGTGTGTGTGTGTGTGTGTGTGTGTGTGTCTGTCTCTGTGTGTGTGTGTGTGTGTGTCTGTATGTGTGTCTTTGTGTGTGTCTCTGTGTGTGTCTATGTGTTTGAGAGTGTGTGTGTGTGTGTGTGTGTGTGTGTGTGTGTGTGTGTGTGTGTGTGTGTCTCTGTGTGTGTGTGTGTGTGTGTGTGTGTGTGTGTGTGTGTGTGTGTGTGTGTATGTGTGTGTCTCTCTGTGTGTGTGTCTCTGTGTGTGTGTCTGTGTGTTTGAGTGTGTTTGAGTGTGTGTGTGTGTGTGTGTGTGTGTGTGTGTGTGTGTGTGTGTGTGTGTGTGTGTGTGTGTGTGTCTGTCTGTCTCTGTGTGTGTGTGTGTGTGTGTGTGTGTGTGTCTTTGTGTGTGTCTCTGTGTGTGTCTATGTGTTTGAGAGTGTGTGTGTGTGTGTGTGTGTGTGTGTGTGTGTGTGTGTGTGTGTGTGTGTGTCTCTGGGTGCATCCCAAGTCTCTAAATTGCATCCCCGTTTCCCTCACTTGCGTCTTTTCCTTGCGTCTTAGTCCCTCCCACCAAGGATGCATAGAGAGACGCAAGGAAACCAAGCGAGGAGAGAAGACGTGAGGAAATATGTTTTAAGAGACATGAGACGTCCTTTCCTCTGATGCGTCACGTGAAGCGACGTCGGTTTATGATGACTGCAGCCGCCTGACAGCTGATCACATCTGATCAGCTGTCAGTCGCTTTAACAGCTGACGGAGTTTTGTCCGGAGAGTTTTTAGCGAACATTCCAATAAAAATACACTTAAAATATTGATAAAAATGATTGTATGTTTTCAGTTGATTTAATGGTGTTAAACTACTACTTATATTAATAAAGACAAAGTTATCATGAGTGCCAGAGTGGAGATGTTTTCTCTGTCGTCTGTTACCATTTAATAAACTGCATTGAGTATTTATATACTGTGATGTGTCCTGCTTATACGCGCAGGATCCATTTCTACCAGCGGAATGCATCTTATTTATTTATTTATTTATTATTTACGTCAGTATGTTTTGAAATTCTGATTGTGACATCATTATAAAATAACCCACAATATAAATATAGTTTCTCTTCATTACGTGTTGTAAACAAGTATTTCCTCTCTCCAGCTCTCTCTGATTTTAATTACATACATAATAAAAGTTATTGAGGGAAACAACAGATCAAATCTTTGAAGACAGTTGTTTGTGGTCCTTTTGTTGTTCAGACCTACTATGAACATATTTTAACCAGATTGTGAATAAGAAAACAGATTTAATGTATAGCTTGAGTTTAATCTGTGATCGTCTTCCTGGAAGCCTGCTCTCGGGGCTCCTCGATCATGGCTCCTCTGATTTCCCTCCTCGCTCCTCGATCCTCTGATTTCCCTCCTCGCTCCTCGATCCTCGCTCCTCTAAGCCGAATAAGAGCTTTGGGACGGCCGTCAAGATGGCGGCGCAGAACCACTTCCGGTTCAATCGAGGAGCGAGGAAACGACAATTTAGAGACTTGTGATGCACCCTCTGTGTGTATGTGTGGCATCAAATTCACTTTTCTTCCTCTCCACTAAGAGCACGCAGTTGCTCTTTGTGTATGTTCTCTCTTTGTATGATATAGCAGTTTGAGTGTGTAAAGCTGCACTGATTAGCTAATTTGATGCACCTGTGTGATGAGTGACAGACTGAGAATTTGCTTTGAAGATGACCTCCATAGACTTCAATGCATTCTTTTTTTTCATAAAAAGCTTAATATTTCAAGAACTTCAAAGGCAAGACGCCAACATAATGATACTTTCTGAGAGATAAGACTTTTGCGAACGCGTGGAAGTTGTTTGTGGGTCTGTAGGTTACACGATGTATCTCTAGTTGCAATTTCGAAATCAGGTACGATTGTCTGTGGGAGACATTTTAGCAGGGAGATTTAACATGGGAGGGAATGAAGGAAGGAGGAGGACCACCTCTCACATATAGTCTGATTGTCACATAAAGTGTGAGGTTTGTCTTGTCTTGGGGTTTTGTCTCGTAACTTCCTGTTTTATTTTGAAGCCTAACCCTCCTCTCGTTTCAGGTCACTTGCCCTTCCTCATGTGTCACCGGTCTGATTGTTTCCACCTGTTCCCCATTACCCTCATGTGCTTATATAGTCTGCGTCTCCCCTTTGTCTTGTGCCAAAGTGTTTCGTCCTTGTACCTAAGCCCTTATCCAGTCATAGTCTATTTTGCCAAGAGTTTTTTGCTACGCCACGTAAGTTGTTTGCTGTTTCCTCCTTGGAGAGTGATTTTTCATTTGTTAAAGTTTTCTAGTTTAGCTACGATTTGTGTTTTTTGTAATCTGTTTTCTTTCCTCCCCTCTGGAGCGATTTTGTGTTTAATTAGTACTAGATAGCTGTAGAGCCTCCTGTTTAGGTGAGCCTTTTCTTTTGTCCCGTTGATCAGTAGTTTTAGTTTTCCTCCTTCGGGAGAGATTTGTGTTTTAGGATCTTCCCTGTTTCTAGTGTGTTTTTGTCTCTCCTTTTTATTGGAGAATTTCCTTATTAGGAAGGTTATCTTCCGTGAGTTATTCTTGCCAGGACTTAGTTAGTAAGTGAGTTTTTCATAGCCCAATTGTTTGTCATTCTTCAAAGAGGATCTGAAATCAATAAAGTGTGCTTGTACGTGATATCCTCTGCATCTGAGTCCTCATTTTAGTCCAGGCCTGACACTGATTTTAAACACGTCTGAATTGGTTGGCTTCAAATTGACACAAGTTTACGAATCAAGACAATATTTCCAACTTTTGATGTATAAATTATGCCCAAAAAGTTAGTATTGTGGAGTAGATGGCAAAAAACTAAATCGAGGAAATCTTGAAGTCTCTGCACTCAAGCTGTGACATCACCCACTCTGAGCTGCGCAAGACACACCCATGTTAAATGCAGAAAAGGTCGGAAAAAAGCATAAAACAAAAACGTTGACAGTTAAAAAAACTATTAAAGATATCAAAATGCTGACTCGTATGGTAACAGCTGAAGGTTTTATCAACATTTTAAAGTTGAAATAGTGTCTCTACCTGACAACATGACGAACCCTTAAGCTTTTGAAGTTTAAGCGGATTTCAAGACTTTCTTCATAGGATCTCATTCATTTTAATTTTCATAAAAAGCTTAATAATTTGAAAAGTCAGAAATATGAAGAGGTCATTGCCATAGTGTCCTTAAGTAGCTGAATATTTTATTATTTGAATGGTTTCTGTAGCTGAATATATGAAGGAGAAGAGTTTCAAAATACGTACGGAAGAAATAGAAGATAAACTAGAAAACTTTGCAAGAAATTTTGAAAGTGTGGCTACTACTGCCGTAAGACGTCGCAATATATACATTACCGGTAGTGAGATGTGTTATTGAGGTACTCTATATATATATATATATATATATATATATGCCAACATTAGCTGTGAGGGCTTGATGGTGTAAATATGAATGGGACAGCACTTTGCTGCAACATATCACGTGATTACATAAAAAAATATTGTGTACAATTGTGTATTTTTCTATTTAATACAATAATCCTCATTTGAGCTTTATGTTAAGATAGTCAATTCATGGGGCTTTTGTTTTGAAAGGGAAGACAGAAAGACAGACAGGTAGACAGACAGGCGTTACAATGCCTTTGACTGAATATCTCCAAGTCATATGTGTGTGCAGATGTTCTACCAAACCATCTGTTAAACCCCAGATTTTGAGGCAAAAACATGCTCAAATCTCTAATATAGTACACTAACCAGAGAGGAAACAAGCAGCCGAACGCACTGATATGCTTGAATATTTTTATGGACTTAATAATGTGAACGTGAGCGTCAGTGGAGCTGTTAATCCTGATTCAAAGTGACATACACACACGCGCGCACGCACACGAACGTGCACGCGACCGTATTAACACGCGCACGCACGGCCGTTCACGCGCACCCGCGCGGCCGTTCACGCGCGCGCACATAGACTGACTCCTGCTTCCCACCTCCTGCCTCCTGCCTTCCCCCCTCCTGCCTTCCCACTTCCTGCCTTCCCACCTCCTGCCTCCTGCTCCGTTTCCTTTGGTCGCACATCCGTTGACAGTAGTTTATCATATGGCAACTGACATTTTGTCACGTCATTTTGCTTCTTTCCTTTACCTTCTGGCTTGTACTCGTTTGCCCTAGGGTTTAAGCTGTTGATAAATTCCCTTTTTTCCTGTTCGAAATAGGAAGCCATGCCATCTGAGGGTCCTTGCGAATAACTTTTCGAATCAGAGGCCTGAAATACTGCCAACGTAGCGGTGGAAGCAGCTAGCCCGGTGTCCAATTTAAGCTGCTCTCTTTTCATCCTTAGCTCTTGCTCCTCCAAAGCATTGCTTTCCTTTAAAGCTGCCGCGCGAATGACCAGTGCAACTCTATTTGCCTCCGCCTTTATCCTCGCAGAGGAGGTGGAACTTGATTTGCCACTTTTGTTACTCCTATGACTTGAGTGTTTATTAGCCACCTTGGAAACACTGTCATCTGGATTAAACCCATCTTCCACATTTTCACACATTTCCTTCATTGCATAAAACCCACATGTTTGTATCAGCAACACATTCGTCATAGAACATAATTTTTGCTTTAAACCACGTTTCATGTTTTTACATAATAAATTGTCAATAGTCCACAACAAACAGTCAAACGCAAAAGTCTATCGTCTCTGTCTCCGTCTCTTCGGCAACCAATGCATTGGATTTATTGTCCCGCTATGTGTGCGCACAATGTAAATGTCCATAAACAGTGTAGCGCTACATATACCTCCTTGCGTTGGGCGCTGTGCGTTGCTCCGGTGGTCTGGTGGTCCGATACTCCGCAGCCGCTGTAGCATTAGCGACGTAGCCCCGTCCTCCAAACGGCGCGGCTCCGTCCTCCCTCTTGCTCCTCCAAACGACGCAGAATTCCAAACGGCTCCCGACAGCTCTCCTCATCCTGGGCCTCCCTCCGTTACGTCCCAAAGGTTTCCCAAATAAAGTTCCCTCTGGAGCCAGGGTTTTGACTAGTGTTAAAGGAGCCCCGTCCAATACTTGGGCTACTGAGGTGCTTTTCCCTCTGGATTGATCTGGTTGACACGCTCTTGCTTCGCCTCCGTTACCTTGCATTCCTTTGCTTCGGTTCAAGGATCCATGGACAGGTTGTATGGTATAATGAGTTTATTCTCTTCCAGCAGTGGTAGGACACGAATATAAGAAGGCCCAGCAGAGGATGTTCTTCCTGAGGCAGCTGAAGAAATTCAACCTGCCAAAGAAAATTATGGTGAAATTCTACACTGCCATCGTTGAGTCTATCCTCTGCTCCTCCATCACCGTCTGGCATGCTGCAGCCACTGCCAAGGACAAGGCCAGGCTGCAGCGCATCATCCGCTCTGCTGAGAGGGTGATTGGCTGCAATCTGCCATCCCTCCAGGACTTGTTTGCTTCCAGGACTCTGAAGCGGGCTAGGAAGATTGTAGCTGACCCCTCTCACCCTGGACACAAACTGTTCGAGTCCCTCCCCTCTGGCAGGAGGCTGAGGTCCATCAGGACCAAGACCTCACGTCACACTAACAGTTTTTTCCCCGTCGGCAGTCGGGCTCATCAACAGAGCCCGGGTCCCCCACTGACTGACTCTGTCACCCCCAGGACTATTTATCTTTCTTTTCTTTCTTCTTACCGGTCAATCCCCTGCACACTTCATATTTAAACACTCATGCCACTTAACATACACTTTTTAATTTAAACACGTCACTTTAACATACACTTTAACTTAAACACACATGTCACTTTAACATACACTTACATTAACGTTATCTGTTTCTGAGCACTTTATCTTATACTTGATTTAATATCATTGCACTGTTGTTGTCGTTGATTGTTGATTGTTGTTTGTCTCGTCTAATGTCTAATGTATGCACCTTCCGCCTAGAAAAATTCCTCGTTTGTTTAAACATTCCTGGCAAATAAACGGTTTCTGATTCTGATTCTGATATGGTCCCTAGATGCCAACATTTAACCTTGTGTTGCTCGAAGCATTACAGTACCGTGCAAGCGGTCAAAGCCCTTTCCAGGGTCCAACACCTGCCGTCAATCGTGTTCTAACAGCGCCACCCAGTGTACATATTTAGGAACAACGTTTGATCCCATTTGGTTCCTACAACATGTATTATAATAATTTTCCCCTATTAGCTTATTTTCTCATTGCACGGCTCCTGTCTCCTGTCTGTTCATTGTGCCTGTCTGTCTGCGTCTGGTCTGGCCAGCGAGCTGGTCCACCTCAACGCGCTCCTTAACGCTCTTTATCCAATCAGATCTCACCTCTGTTTCTTTCTATGTTTCTCTCTCTTCTCTCTCTCCGCCGGTTAAACACATGGTGACGGCCAGAAAGGGGGTTCTGTACTTTGATTCCTCACAGAGACAGCAAAGGACCCTCCACACACACTCCGGTACATTAGGTGGCGCTGGCGGTATGTACCTAGTGAAGAGTTTTAATAACTTAGTTTGTCAAAATTGGACTTGCACATGTATATAATGATGTCTGTGTACATTACAATACTTAAGATGGATTATTGTTTATCAGGTATGCATGGAATTAGCAGAGTCACTAATCTGCTGTGGGTCAGTCATTTGCACACAGTGATAAGGGCTGAGGTTTTACAAAGGAGCATTTGGTTTTAAGAACAAAGGGGACTGGACCACCTGTGGTCTGGGGGAATCCCCCCCCCCCTCCCCTGTTCTTATCAGGCACAGGAGGGGGATTCGATTTGCATTTCAACCAGCAAAGGTGAAGGGTTTTTGTCGGAGGATGACTGGGACGTTAAAACCAGATTGTAGATTCATGTTCGAGGGTTTTGAGCTGAAGCGAGACAGGAAAGGTCTGTGGAGCGGAAGCTCAGAGACCCTCAGCTGAGTATATATACACTCTATCACCATTTGAACTTTAATTAAACCGTTTGTTATAACTCATTGAATTTTGCATTTCTCTTCGCCATGAGCACCCGAGGTTCTACGAATACTTTTCACTAGTCAAGTTGGTTGCAATCCACCACTCATACTTGTAGAAGAAGAAGAAGCTGCCGCTGCAGAGACTTTTCCTGTGGACTCTGTGTAACACTTGGACCTGCTGTCCTCCCAGCCCCGCGGCGTATCTCACCCTGCTTGGCCACGCGTGATGGAAACTAACTGGAAAGCAGAAGCAGGTCTGCGCTAGCTTGCCGTTATGCACGTATTTATGTATACAATATCAGACAGCAGGCCTAGGTATAAAATGCACGGCCCGCCACTGATACCACATACTGCCCATTTTGATCTCAAGTGGGCCGGATCAGTAAAATCATAACGCATACATAATGACAATATTTCTCTATGTTTAAATCATTGGTGAAGGTTTTTGGATGATAAACCCTATTTTAAGGTATTTCTACAATAAACTAGAAACATAAAGACTAAAAATTCAGACATCAGCCCACTGTTTATCTACCTGGGCTCTCCTCTGCAGATTCCCTCGCAGTTGGGCGATATTTTTAGTAATGTCGGTAGTGCAATCAATTGCGACTTGTTTTTCTGCAATTTTAACAATTATACCGCAGGCCAGACTGGACCCCCTGGCGGGCCGGATTCGGCCATATGTTTGACACCCCTGTCTTAGATGTAAAGCACTGACAGGTAGAATATCCACTTATTACAGACTATTAATAACACATCTATGGGACACCTTTCTCCAGTGGACGCCGGCCGTCTTCACAACGTGCCGGACATCTGACACATGTTCATGTGAGTCTCGCTCCAATTTGCACGATCTACATGTCACAGTTGTGATAATGAAAACCGGCTTCCCTTGCCTCAATAATTGGTGAAACCAGCGAGGGACGTCGGTCTTCTTCGCCTGATAAATGGACTCATTTATAAACTCTGCGTGCACTTCCTGTTTCTACGAGTCGTCCATTCAGTGAAGGCGGTGACATCACAGGGCCGCTTTCAAAGAGAGGTTGAGCTGCTGCAAGGTGCGAACATCAAACGCACTTCCAGTCTCTCTCTCTCTCTCTCTCTCTCTCTCTCTCTCACACACACACACACACTCCCCTTGTTTGCAGTGAATGAACCCTTTGAAAGGATTTCGTACTGACCACTTGCTTTTATTCTCCCCGCTGAAGGATAATTGAGGTTGTGCAAATTACCAGAGGGAGCTGTCAGATGGAGGGGGGGATAAGCCCCTCCCCCTCCCTGGTTCCCCAAATAACCTGCGCCCCCGTGGCTCCATCGGCCCACTCCTGAGAGTCGGGTATCCCAGCTGTGAGACGGGCTGAGTCACTCTCTCTCTGACACACACACACACACATACACACACAGTCGTGTTTTCACGACTTGTGGGGACATTACATTGACTTGCATGTATTCCCCATCACACTAACAATAACCACTACCTGCCTAACTTTAAACCAAATCTGTCCACCTAAAATGTATGGTGACATGCATTTTGTCCCCAAAAGGAAGGGGAGTCCCCACCATGTAACTGAGGGATCCCATTATGTCCCCACAAGATGGTAAAAAAACACTATTGCACACTCTCTCTTCTTCTCTGTTATGAGAGAAAACAACATCAGACTTGTTTATTTGTTCTATCCATAGACTGAATGTGAGAAGTGGATGCAGTCATCGTGACATCACCCGTTGGTTTGTTGACGGCCGGCATCTTGTTTTGTTGGTAACCAGGTAACAGGAAGTGACCATATTTGGAAGGAGGAGGTGTGACGTAGAGACGCCGTATACGTCTCTGGTGTCGACCTGTCAATTACCTTGTAGCCCCGCCCTAAAGCAACATCATGCTGTATTGAAGAATACTTGCAACTAGAGATTGAGACATAAACTCATGTTTACAATGTTTACTGAGGGAATAAATCAAGAGACAAGTAGAGTCATTTATATAGACTTCTATACAACCAGAGGAGTCACCCCCTGGTGGTCAGGAGAGGGAATGCAGCTTTAACACATGAAGCATAGACTTCTAAACAATATATATATTTACATTTTATTATTCTGCTGTGTATTATGCATTGGCCAATAGTCTGTGGACACCCTATAACAGCCTCCACTCCTCCAGGTCCATCACTGACGTTGGTGATGAGGTCTGGCTCCCAGTCAGAATCAGAATCAGCTTTATTGGCCATGTGTGTTGACACATACATGAAATTTGACTCTGGTTTTACGTAGCTCTTCGTACTTATACATACACAATATACAATAAACAAGATAAATATAAAAAAAGACATTAAAGACAAAAAGACAAAACGGCGTTCCAGTTCATCACGGAGGTGTTTGAGTCACGTTCTCCCAACTGGGAACAACATTTCTTCATGGAGCTGTCTTTGCGCATGTGGATATTTATTTATATCATTACCTCTAGGTTTCTATATTTTTCCAATTATGTGTGAGGAGCTGTGGTGGTCAAACTTCATCCAGTTAAACGTTTTCAATCAAACATCACAGATCCTCTTTCAAAGACACGTTTTCTGTTCAAAGGTTGAACCGCCTCGCCGGCTCTCTGATGCAAACATCAAACACACACACACATATATATATATATATATATATATATATATATATATATATATATATATATATATATACATATATACATATATATACATATATATATATACACAAGTCATATATATACCTCTACAAGTCACATTTTCAAGTTGCTGTATTAGACACGTGCTTAAAATATAAATAAATAAGCAAAACACCGTTCAAACCCAAAGACTTTCATTTATTATTCCAGCAGCAGTCCCGAATGTCCAACATGAGGAGTTAAAATAAAGCCAGAGACGCGTCGTAAACACACGGTCCTCTCGCCTCGTGCCGCTCAGATGGAAATGGCAGCTGCTCGTCCTGAGAGCTTTAGTGCCTCTTTTGTTCGGCCACAACAAAGCGAGAAAAGAAATACGGGACGGAACATGAAAGATTTAAATTGCCTCAATTTTTGTGTGTGTGTGTGTGAGAGAGTGTGTGTGTGTGTTCCTTCTCTTTTCTTGCAGCACAGGATCTGATGCAGTACGAGTGTTAAACCCAGCCTCGATGAGGACAGGGCAGTTGGTGAGAGCGGAGGAGCTCCAGTCGAGGATATTCGAAATGATGAGAGAAAGCACGATTACAAACGGGAAAACTCTTGACGGCAGTGTCAGCCGCAGGATTAAAAGAAAGATTTTAGGAGGAGATGTGGGACCTGAGACAAGAGAATAATGCTGTTACTCCTCACAGCTGGGGTTGAGACGCCTCGAGCCGAGCACTCAAACCTTAAAAATCCAATCCCCCCCCCGATGGGGGACAGACTGAGCGATTGTTATATAAAACTGTAAATCATAGCTTGTTTTATGAAACAAAGCCCAAAACTGCTGTATTTGGATGTATTGAACACCATAAGTAATATACAAGTGAAATATATGGTTTGGTACATCAGAAAATTCAAATGTCACAGATGTGCGCAAATGTGCCCCAATGCAAATTTTGTCCCTCTCTAACTTTGTTCTGCTTCACTTTATCAAAGTCAACCGTTGGAGAGAGAATGTTCACATATTGTGCTATGATTTGGGTTAGAGTTGGACCTTACAGCTTCATTTCAAAGAAATAATCATCCTGAAAGTGCTTTTTTCTAGGCGGACCTGAAACCTGTCATCTTCACTTACTCTTAACCAGTAACATATAGACTGATATTTACAAAAATTAACAAAATCTCACATGTGTAGGCTTTTATTATAACACCCAAATTATTAAAATAGCCCTAGTGGTTGCAGAGATACACGCTTTTTAGTTTGGGTCTGACATTTTCGAGGAAACCTAAAAATAGGTTGGTTTTTAAAAGGTTAAAAACCGCTGCAGCAGCAGTGTCACAGAAACACGTATTACATGTTCAGAAACTCAAGCCCAGGGATAAGTGGAGTTAAAGACATGTTAATAAAACATAATGGCTCTGAATGGCTGGCCTGGGGAAAGTCTCCATGACGCTCCGGCCGCCATGCGGACGCCACCAAGGAGGAAACGTGAGATGCCGCGGGGGATTTATTACAGGTCACGTGATCCTTCCGCTCTCTAACCGCTCTGCGTTTACACCGACTTAAGAGCTAATGAGTCGAATTTAAACAACTTAAGATTTGAGAGCGTATTCTGTTCATGGAGACGAACCTGATTATTGTCCCATCCACATGATGGTGTCACATTGTTTTCTGACCTCAAAGGCTTTCACAAGGCACATTTTGAATTTAAGGGGATTAAAAACAACTGAATAGTCAACGTCACAAGTCTGAAAAATCCACCTAAACATTGGAAAACAAGTTTTAATCCATGAAAACAGAACAATAATGCTGCAGAAACTCCCTCCACTTCTTCTTTTGGTGTATTTCTACAGTGTGGATAAAGTGTAGCCTACAAAAACAGAATTAACACGGTGTTAAATGCTAACATCAACATGCTCAGTGATGATGCTAACTGATGTTTTCCATGTTTATCTGGTGTATATGCATACACACCTTTGCACCAAGCATCATTCAGGAACATGAGTGTCTGAACTAAACTTTAATGGAAATCCATCCAATAGCTGACGAGACATTTCATTCAAAACCATCAAATGTGAACGTCGTGGCGGCGCTGGAGGAAAAGTCAGGGTGGAACAATCGTTCATAGAAAAGTGCCGTAAAAAGTATTTTCACAAATATTTTCAAGAAGATTCTTATCTAAATGGGAATTTAGCTTGTGCTCAGCTCTTATAATAACCAGATAATAAGTGAGATTCCCCTTACAATTAACCATTTAGGAACTACTTTTCTACATGTCTGGAGCTTTTCCTCAAGATCAATGATTCAAATTCACGTTGTTGTCCCACATTGTAGGAAATCTGTGAAAAAAACACGAACAGCTCCAGGGCCCTGTTTCTCGTACCTGGCTTACTGAGTTAGCGGGCTAATTGTCAGGATAAGATGACATAGGTCAGGCTTATTCAGTTCCTCGAAGCAAGCTTAGATAAATCACCATAGCAACACAGCCAAAAATTTAAACCTGCTCCCGCGCAGACTTACTGAAATTCACTGGATAAGCTGGCCACTCCCACCGAGGCAGCTCACTTCCTCATTGATGAAGGAGCGATATTAGTTATATTAGTTTTATTGGGAGAGAGTTCTTTGAGATCGCCAAGATCCGTTCTCACATCAGGATGACTTCCTGTACGCGGCACAATAGATTCTGCCGTCAAGGAATCATTTATTTACGAGAGCTTCTCGAGCCGCGGACACTGATCACCACAGGCGCAGCCGATTGCCCGTCTCACAGACAGAGACTATCAGCCGCTGCATGCCGCGCTGTTCTTAAGTTTATTTAGCGCTTAAGAAACGCGTTGCGAATATTCGCAACGCATTTACAACGTTTGCTGTGAATGATTAAGGTAATGAATTCCTCATATGCCTTCATGATCATCTCCTGCTTCTCAGCGGATAAATAAAAAGATGTTCCTCTGCGTTTATTTGCCATTGTACTGTTAGAAGATCGTGGTGTCAGTGCTCGATTATTATCCCTTCTGAAGAGGAACGGGCACGCGCATTTATCCAGATGACTGACGTCTGGTTAGAATTAACGAGACCGTTTCAGCGCGGATCAGCCGTAAAGAAACCCAGATAGCCTGATGTCAATCATCTCGCTAATTTAAGGTGGAGATTAAGACATTTGCTTGACTTTGTTTAGCCAGGTACGAGAAACAGGGCCCTGGTCACAAAGAGCACATCCAAGAACATAATAATATAACATATACTGATGCTAAAATAGATTTAAAAACCTATAATAAAAAAGCGCTGCCACTTGAAAACAGTCAAATAAAATAAAATAAATAAAAATAAAATAATGCTCTGTTGGTCTCCGTTTCAATTTCAGCCTTGTATGATCTGCTGCCGTTTAAATTATTATTCATATAAAAGAGTTTAAAAATCTATTAAATCCACAACGTGGTCCTCTAAAAGCAGATGGGAGGAGCCCGTACTCAGTGCAGAGCAAGTGGGAGGGTCAGTTATTGTCCTGTTGGATGACCTCAGAGCAACCGGTTCGTAGATCCATGGGGAGGACGGATGCTGCTTTACAACTATCATCTTCTTCTCAGTCGGCATGGGTCAGAACCGTCTGGACTTCACTTGCATGGAGAGAGCTTGTGATATCAACCAGGCTCTCAGAGGTCGCCTCATACAAGACTACCATGTGCAGACCTTGTAGTCCAACCCAGTTCATGAAGTAGTCACAAAATCTAATCTTTTGATTTGTTTACATGGACATCAATTATATTTTTTATTGACGCTCAGCAAAATAAAAAAAAGAGCGTTAAGTCAACGGGATAACTTTGGTAGGTTTTGGAAAAACATCTTGGTTAGGCTTAAAATAAATATGTGCACTTTTTAGTTTTAGGCAATTAAATAAACTTGAGGTTTTAGGCTAAAAACTCACTTAGTAGATTCAGGAAAAACAGAACAAAGGTGTCACTTCTCCACAGTTTTGGACACAAATACCGGCCAAGATTTAGCGAACAAACATACTTTAGGTTTAGGCAACTAAACCACATATTAAGGTTTAATAAAAACATCATTGGGCTTAAATAAGTATGTCAACTTAGGTTTAGGCAACAAAAACCTAAGTATACCGGCCAAGATTTAGCCAACAAAACCACTAATGGTTAAAAAACATAATGGTTGGGATTAAAATAACTATGCTTAAAATAAGTACCTAAACTTAGATTTAGTCGACTAAATAAACTTTAGGTTTAGGCCACACATGCTGGGGTCGCTCCAGAGACCCTCAACATGCTCCAGGTCAGCGGAATATTCTGAGGACATGTTCCACGTCTTTGTAATAAATAATACCCTAAAAGATCGCGTTCCTTCTTCAGAGACCGAAGATGGACGGATCCTCTGAGAATTTAATGAGGGAGTCACTTGAGTTGGAGTTGATAACGCGTTCGGGTTACTGAAAGATTAAACGGCCATCTCTGACCCGGTGATCACCAGAACCGTTTCCGAACAGTCCTCTCAAGGCCACTGACAGCAAAGAGAACCTGCGGCCTCTCATTCCAGGAATCATTCACAGAGCAGGAAAAACCCAGTTTAATTCAAGGCAGCTGGTCACACCTCCCTGACGATCCTCCTCCAGGAACACCACGTTGCCTTGGTGCCTCGTTGCTCGAGGAGGAATCAGTTGCAAGAATCGTCTCGCCCTCAAGTTAACTGTTAGATTTGTATTTGGGCAGTCCGAGAGGACCCTATTGTAATTGCAAGGATTCTTATTATTATTCCCCTATGATTCTTCTTTTTGTACATTGGGCGCCGTTTGGGGGTATTTGCCATACTCGAAAACTCACCAAATTTGGCACGCTTGTCAGGCCTGGTGAAAATAGCCATGTGATAAAGCCGGAAAAAAAGTACCAGAAAATGGCTCTCTAGCACCCCCTAGAAGTTGGACCGGCGACGCCCCTCACCCAGAATGTTTTATTGACTTGAAAAAATTCACACATGTCCATCTCCACCTCCTCTATCAAAAAGCCTCTCATACCCTTAAAGTCCGCCTATGAAATTTTTTCGCCATTTTCAATTTAGTGAAGAACACATTATTGCAGCGTTCTCCTACACGCTTGGTGCGTTTCATACCAAACTTGGTGTGCATCATGATTGGAGCTGTATCATCAAGACTGGATTGAAAGTTCTTTGATATCTCATTGTGTTTAGGAGATATCGATCAATTAACCCCTTAGGGGCGTGTCTTGTTTTTAAACACTCATAACATTAAAACTGTTTGGACAAACGACTCCAAACTTGGTGTATATGTGCACATTCCATCCCCTAACTTACAAGAAATCAGTCCTCCGATTTAAACACTAGGGGGCGCTACAGTAATTTGGTTAATTTTGGATTTTTGGGGCATTTTTGTAATTCTTCGCTTTTTTTTAGCGTTTATATTTTGCTAACTCCTCCTACAATTTGTATGCAATCGGCTTCAATTCTGACCTGGTCTACACTTCACATGGAGAAACATGATGCATGTTTATGATTAAATTTTTTAGCGCCACCTACTACACCGCGTTCCACATTATTATGCAAATTACACTTTGCTCAGATTTTCCTAAATAGTAATGCACAGTCAGTCAGTATCATTTTAAGTCATCAACTGTTAGAGTATAAGTCAAATTCTATTGAACAAACCTCCTAATGATAACAGTATTTTTTTCAAAAATAAAAAACTCAAAATGCAGTGTTCCAAATTATTATGCAGAATTTCAGAATTTCAGAGTTTCAAGATATTTTATAGGTTGTAAAGAACAAAAAATTGTCATTTGTTGAATTTGCAGCATTAGGAGGTCATATTTACTGAAATCAAGAAAAGTTTGAATCAAAAACATCTTAACAGGTCAAGTTACATGTTAACATAGGACCCCTTCTTTGATATCAACTTCACAATTCTTGCATCCATTGAACTTGTGAGTTCTTTGATAGTTTCTGCTTTAATGTCTTTGCAGGATGCCATAATAGCCTCCCAGAGCACCTGCTTGGATGTGAACTGCCTTCCACCCACATAGATCTTTTGCTTGATGATGCTCCAAAGGTTCTCAATAGGGTTAAGGTCAGGGGAAGATGGGGGCCACACCATGAGTTTCTCTCCTTTTTATGCCCATAGCAGCCAATGCCCCAGAGGTATTCTTTGCAGCATGACATGGTGCATTGTCATGCATGAATATGATTTTGCTACGGAAGGCACGGTTCTTCTTTTTGTACCACAGAATAAAGTGGTCAGTCAGAAACTCTACATACTTTGCCGAGGTCATTTTCACACCGTCAGGGACCCTGAAGGGGCCTACCAGCTCTCTCCCCATGATTCCGGCCCAAAACATGACTCCGCCACCTCCTTGTTGACGTCTCAGCCTTGTTGGGACATGGTGGCCATTCACCAACCATCCACTACTCCATCCATCAGGACCATCAAGGGTTGCACGGCACTCATCCGTAATCAAAACAGTTTGAAAGTTAGTCTTCATGTAGTCAGTGGCGGTGCGTCAATAGAGGGCGCTAGGGCGCCGCCCCTCTTAAAATTTTGCAATGAAAAAAAAAAAGAAGAAAAAAAATATATAATATATACTGTCAAAAAACATTATATACCAAATAATTTAAATAAGAAATATACCGTGTTGACGCGCTAAATGTGTGTGGGAGACCGTAAGCCCCTGTCAACAACCACTTAAGATATACCAAATATAATATATCGCCATTCATCATCACTGAGAAAAGCCCCTCCCCCTGTCGGGGCGCCGGCCCAATGTGAGTCTATGGCAGCGAACAAACATTTCACCCTCGTTACGGCAAGGACAGCTTCTCGGCGGATGAAACGTGAATCTTCGGGCGCACAAATCTGCGCCCTAGCCAATGACATCGTTTCTTATTGCAACGTGGTTGGACTATTCGTCGAATCAGAGACCTTTATCATTCCCTCACATCCCATATAGCTCCCACGTAGCTACGCGAGCAACACAGCTAGCAGAGACTTTGATTATGTTAGTATGGCGACTGAAAACTCTGTGGTATCTCTCCGCGAAACACCTTTCAATCCACGATCAGATGTTGACAAGAAGAGGCTGAAAGAGTTGGGACCCGAACGTCCGGATTTAAATATTCAGCAGCAAAGCAGTGAAGCTACATGCACCAAGCTACATGCTAACCGGAGCTGCTAGCTGGAGGCTCAGTGTGTAGCAAAGCAGTGGCTCTGAGCAGCCGAGGAAGCGCCGGGCTGTGAAGGAAGATGAGCTTGAAGGATTGCTGCAGAGGTGAGTGTCAAAATCAGCAGATGCCTGTTAGAGTTTAATGTTTTATCTTTCCCACAGCAGAACACATGTTGGACATTGTTAGATTTGGGTGGATATCATATCAGGCTATAACTTTATCTAAAATACCAATTCAACCCCCAACAAGTTTGTGTGTGTGTGTGTGTGTGTGTGTGTGTGTGTGTGTGTGTGTGTGTGTGTGTGTGTGTGTGTCAGTGTCAGTGTCATAGCTACAGCCATCAAGGTGGCTCCTGGCCTTTTGTCTATGTTGCTGAGCCATCAAGACACACAAAACATAGTTTTTTGTCTGTAGTATGAAGCCTGTTTGTAGTAGATATTTCCCCACAACTTATCTTACTGTCTCTCTCTATATATTTATCTGTAGGTTTGTGACACCATACTTGGACACACCAGGGAACGCTTTGCCTTCAAAGACCACCTCACCAGTGCCACCTTACTGCAGGGCGCCCAGTTTGAATGCTACGTCAATGTATTCCCTGAAGTTGCTCTGGCCACCACATTGAATGTTTCTTAAACCATTCTGCTCTGAACCTCTCATGCCCAAAGTTACAGTTTGTTGATAGTTGTTATTGGACAGTGTTGAGCACTGTGTTTTCTTGAAATAAAGCTTTGTTTTTTAGAATATTCTACTCAAAACCTCGCCGCCCAACTGCGCCCCCCCCCCCCAAAAAAAATTTCACCAGCCGCCACTGCATGTAGTCCTGAGCCCACTGCAACCTTTTTTGCTTATGAGCTTGGTTTAGGGGTGGCCGAATAACAGGTTTAAGGACACTTGCAAACCTCTTGAGCATCCTACATCTTGAAGTTCGCGAGACTCCAGAGGCACCAGCGGCTTCAAACACCTGTTTGCTGCTATTCAATGGCATTTTAGTGGCTGCTCTCTTAACCCTACGCATTTGTTTGGCAGAAATCTTCCTTATTTTGCCTTTGTCTGAACGAACCCGCTTGTGCTGTGAATCGGTGACAAATTTCGCCTGAAAGATGTAGCTTGCTTAATAATGTGGAACATCCTTCTTAAGTAGTTTTCCTTTGATTGGGCTCACCTGGCAAACTAATTATTATTATTACTATTTGGATGATTTCAATCATCCAAATAGCCCTGAGACACAATACCATCCATGAGTTTCATTGAAAAACCAAAAAATGAATGTTTATGACCCTTAAATACAATTTGCCTAATAATGTGGAACGCGGTGTACACATGTCACATGTTTCCTCATTGAAAAGTTCATGGATTTACATGTAATTTACATGATGTGGTCTAAACTTCACAAAGAGGATGCGGGAACCGGTGAAGTGCTTGCAAAGCACAATTTCCTGCGTCACACGTCCAATAGGGTAAAAGAACGTCAGACCGGCAGGCGAATGTTCTCGGCCGGGCGAGTCGCCGACCCGCCGGCAACCCCGAACGTGCCGGAGCTCGGACCCGCTCTTTAATTTGTACTTTTCTTTCCTCATAATTTACTAATGATAAGTCATTTCCTGGCAAGTGTGTGTGAGTGTTATATATATTCCTTTTATTTCAGACTCATGGGTCCATTATAGCAATAAACACAAATACAACAACAATATATACAATACAATACAATACGAGGAGACAGGTATAATCACTGCAGTTCAAAAGTCACTTGTGGTTAAAAACATAAAGACACTTGTTCCAATATTTCCAGAAACAAGAAGAATACCTCGTATCACTCTGTGTTGGATCAGTTAAGACTTTTATAATTACATTTTCTGAGTAATTTAATCAACATTTAAATTTGAATATAAAATTCCTCAACACAGCATGGAAAGTGGGAACATTACGAATCACAAACATATGACTTGTCCATCTGGGAAGCTTCAGCAAGATTCTGAAATCATCATTAAATGCCACCTGAATCTTTTTCATTTTTGCTTTACTATAACTGCACCACAGGTGGGCTGTATAGAGAGGAGTAAAGTAGGCTCTAAAGAGAGCAGTTTTAACATCTTCTGTACACATTTGAAATGTACGTGGCAGCATAATAGCTTGTGCATAAAGTTTGCAACACTGCCGCTGCACATCGTCATCATCACTTCCTGATGATTTGTCCACCACATTTAGCTCCTGGTCTCCCATAGAAAATGTAGCTTCTGATCCTCCTTGGTTTTAAGCTATCATGTTAACATGTTAACCAAATTGATGATCAGTGGTTATTATGTACTCTTGAAGCCTATCTAAGAGAATTTGTTCTAATACTTTAGAAAGTACACTGGCCAGAGCAATTGGTCGGTAATTTTCAATGCTGGATATTTTACCGGTTTTATTTTTCATTACTGGCACTAACAAAACAGTCAGCAGGAAGTTTAAAGTTCGGGAGTCTTTTCCCTCTCTAGAAACTCTGCAGCTTTCTCGTCCAGATTCCAGCATTTAAAACAGACGTTTCCTCAACGAGGTTTGGTGGAGAAAACTGAGTGTTTCTCTCTCGGAGTTCGGCTCTTCTTCTTTACGCGCAGTTTTGTTGCATTTGCTGCACGTCGTTGTTTGATTCTTTTTTGCAAAATACAGCCACACTTTTGACCGTTTACCTTTCGGACTTTTCTGTTAAAAGGTTGATGGCTAGCTAGTTACTGTAGTTATACAACCTGCTGCCAGGACGGACTCATCAGAGTAGTGTAAAAAAAGTATTTCAATCGGCTCAGGCACCGAAAGGAAACACCGAAATCTGTGTTGCGTTTCGGTCCGGTAGGTACCGGCCATAGTGGCACCGGTTTTCGGTACCCAACCCTACTTGGCAGGCCATGACGGCCCGCCACTGCGGGGAATCGTCGCATCCCTTCTGCTCAACACAGGCTCTTCAACCCTGCATATGCGTTGGTTTATATCCGCCGTTATGGTACGGAGATCCTCGCAGACATTTGTCTGCAAACCCATAGCATGTTTCATGGAGGACATGTCTGTGCTCAGACACTCAATTTTCCCAAGCAGGCAAGAAAGGTCAAGGGAGTTGAAAGTCACAGGCGGAAATTCGTCTATGCAATGAGACACAAAGTGAGGGATATTCTCACCCGCCTCGTTAAGTAGTTTCAAACAACTCTTTACGTTATTTACGTCTTTTTGTGCCCCCTTGTGTGCTACAAAGCGTTGACTGGAGCTTGGGCAGAGTTAAAAAATAACTTTCTTTGAACTCTCAATCCAATCCGACCCGAAGTGGTTCACAACTAATAAAATAATGTTGTCATGACTCAGAGTTTTAATTTTAATGACTAGGAAGTTTAAAAGTTCATCTTCCACAATCATTTGGCCATCAATAGCCGTGTAGATCTCTGGTTTAATTCGAGATCTACTCAGAGCAGCCGCTTTTCCACCATCTGCCTCCACCATCTTGAAAGCAAGTAAGCCTTATTTCACTGCCTGTCTGTTACTGATGATTAATTAATTTAAGGTCAACTTCCAGTGTAACCAGAGTCTACAGAGATCAACGTTTCCAATAACTCATTTATATTAATTTACTTAAAATAGAGCTTTTCTTCAAAGAAAACTAAAACAAACGAAAACTAAACATTTGTATCCCTCCCCCCCCCCCCCCCCCCCCATAATTATTATAACCACATTACGTTGATTTATTTTAGGAAACTGATTTGGGGTTTTTGTTCCAACAATGGAGCTCTATTATGTTTTGGCTGCTGCAACACTTGTTAGTAGGGATGGATTGATATAAATAATTAAAAAGATAAAACAACATCGGAGTTATCTTTGGACAGAAACGTCCCTGAGGCGCCGACGGCAACACGAGCCCTGCAGGAACGCGGCTACGAGAGGCTGCAGATTAAAGTGGCGTGACACGGGGAGTTGGATGGACGTTAAATATTGCATGCGGCGTCATCGGCTCCGTGTTGCGTGGACGAGTCGAAGATGCCCCGAAGCTCCCCGGGACACGCTGGAGCTCAGAGAGGCTTTCAGGAAGTCAACGAGCTAAATAATTAGGAACAGTTCAATTTCAGTTGAGATGGTTTTTACCTCCGACAAGAAAAGACACACAACGTCAACATAACCTTCTTTTTTTAACCACCTAAGCCAGTTTAAAATACTGTGTGCTAAATGCTATTAAAGTGCTTTAATAAGTATGAGAACTTACAACAAAGTTACGCCTCTTTTTTCCATACCTTTTTCCCACGCAATTTCCGCTGGCTTTTCAAAATATACTTCACTGCACTTTTGTTTTTTTGTACATATTTAAAACAACAAATCCTAATTTTGTTAATACGTGAACTTCATGTGGCTGGCTAAATGTTTCTCGTTTTCAGTCTTGATGCTAAGCTAAGCTAACCAGCTGCTAATAAACCGTTTTTCCAAAACTATTCCTTTAATTGGTAAAAGTAAAACCGGTATTCCCAAGATGAATAAAAGATCACAGCTTTTACCTGCAAAAAACAAACCAGTTATATATATACAGTGGCTTGCAAAAGTATTCATACCCCTTGAACGTTTCCACATTTTGTCACATTACACGCCACAAACATAAATATATTTTATTGGAATTTTATGTGAAAGACCAACACAAAGTGTCACACAATTGTGAAGTACAAAGAAAATTATACATGATTTTAATTTTTTTCCCCAAATAAAAAACTGAAAAGTGCAGTGTGCAAACTTATTCAGCCCCCTTTTCTCTGAGTGCAACCAATTGCCTTCAGAAGTTGCCTGATGACTGCTGAATGATTGAATGTTGACCGAATGACTAAATAGAGTCCACCTGTGTGTAATCTAATCTCAGTACAAATACAGCTGTTCTGTGACGGCCTCAGAGGTTTGTTAAGAGAATATTGGGGAGCAAACAGGACCATGAAGTCCAAGGAACACACCAGACAGGTCAGAGATAAAGTTGTGGAGAAGTTTAAAGCAGGGTTAGGCTATAAAAAGATTTCCCAAGCTTTGAACATGTCACGGGGCACTGTTCAATCCATTATCCGGAAATGGAAAGAGTATGGCACAACTGCAAACCTACCAAGACACGGCTGTCCACCTAAACTTACAGGCCGAACAAGGAGAGCACTGACAAGAGATGCAGCCAAGAGGTCCATGGTGACTCTGGACGAACTGCAGAGATCCACAGCTCGGGTGGGGGAATCTGTCCACAGGACAACTATTGGGCGTGCACTCCACAAATCTGGCCTTTATGGAAGAGTGGCAAGAAGAAAGCCATTGTTAAAAGAAAACCATAAGAAGTCCCGTTTGCAGTTTGCCAGAAACCATGTGGGGGACACAGCAAACAGATGGAAGAAGGTGCTCTGGTCAGATGAGACCAACATTTAACTTTTTGGCCTAAATGCAAAACGTTATGTGTGGCGGAAACCTAACACTGCACATCACCCTGAACACACCATCCCCACTGTCAAACATGGTGGTGGTAGCATGATGCTCTGGGGGTGCTTCTCTTCAGCAGGGACAGGGAAGTTGGTCAGAGTTGATGGGAAGATGGATTGAGCCAAATACAGGGCAATCTTGGAAGAAAACCTGTTGGAGTCTGCAAAAGACTTGAGACTGGGGCGGAGGTTCACCTTCCAGCAGGACAACGACCCTAAACATAAAGCCAGGGCTACAATGGAATGGTTTAAAACAAAACATATTCATGTGTTAGAATAGCCCAGTCAAAGTCCAGACCTAAATCCCATCGAGGATCTGTGGCAAGATCTGAAAACCGCCGTTCACAAACGCTCTCCATCTAATCTGACTGACCTTAAGGTGTTTTGCAAAGAAGAATGGGCAAAAATCTCAGTCTCTAGATGTGCAAAGCTGGTAGAGACATACCCCAAAAGACTTGCAGCTGTAATTGCAGCAAAAGGCGGTTCCACAAAGTATTGACTCAGGGGGGCTGAATAATTTTGCACACTGCACTTTTCTAAAAAATAAATAAAAACATGTATAATTTTCTTTGTACTTCACAATTGTGTGACACTTTGTGTTGGTCTTACACATAAAATTCCAATAAAATATATTTATATTTGTGGCGTGTAATGTGACAAAATGTGGAAACGTCCAAGGGGTATGAATACTTTTGCAAGCCACTGTATATATATATATATATATATATATATATATATATATATATAAAGCAGCTTCAATAATAATAATAAATAAATCTCTGCTCACCATTCCGTCGTGTTGCGTTTGGGTCCTTCCACCACCCGCTACACAACACATTCAGTATTTCTCTGTTCGCCCTTGAGGGCTTATCCGACCTCATGAATAATTTGAAACAGCGATATTTCGTGAAAGGGTTGAAGCCAGAAAAATTATGCATGGCATCGAGTAAATATCTTTGCAGATGTACTCTTCTCTCTGCGACTGAAGCGAGTTGTATTGGTAACTAAGTGGAGGATAAATGTACAAAAACATTTACATATTCTGCTTTTCAGGAAATCTGAATTTCAATACTTTCATCTGTGGGCCAAATATGCTCAATGGCACACAATGGAAAGACATTTATTCAAATGAAACTCCACCTTGAAGTTTAATTTTGAATGAAACTTGTATTTGTATACATATATATATATATATATATATATATATATATATATATATATATATATATATATATATAAGAGATAAAATAAGATAATCCATTATTATTCCCGCAGTGGGGAAAATGCAGGATTACAGCAGCAGTGCACACAGAGACCCATAGTAAGTAAAACAAGTAATACAAAATAAACTGTAAAACAGTAATACAAAATACAAAAACAGTAAAGAAGAATATAATAGAAATATTAAATATACAGATGAAGAAAAACAGTATATGAAAAGTATTTAAATCTGTTATATATTGCATCAGATGATGAACGTGATTAAAGTGGCCAAAAGTGATTAAAGTGTTCTAAAGTGTTTGTGGTCTACTGTGAGCTCAACTTGTTATGCAGCCTGACAGCAGCGGGAAGGAAGGACTTTCGGATATATATTTATCGGACAGATGGCCTGTCATAAACAACCTCCCTCTCGGCTGCTCTCAGCAGCTATTTGTGCTCTTTAGTGTCGGGGCTGAAGCCTTGATAGAACCTCCTGCAAGCTCACATCAACCCCTCTTCCTCCTTTTCCTCTTCCTCCTCCCTCCCGGCTCCACCTGCAGAGCCGCTCCATCTAAAATTGATCATGGTGACATTTCCTATTCACTGGAAAGGTTACTAGAGTAGCGCTGTGCAGCGCCGCATGTTTGAGAGGAACATTATGCCCAAACAGATGAAGAGGCGCTCTTCACTGAAGCGCGTCCCCGAGCTTAATGACAAGCCGGTTGCGTAATTGTGAATAATTTTGCAGGATTTTATTTGCCTCTCTGGAACGGAAGAGATAGAAGGGAAAATATATTAGAGTTTAAATTATTACTGTAAGATCAATATTGTAGTTTCACTAACAAGGACCACGCTACTCGTAACTGGCGTTCTTAAATGGTTTATTTGGAACCTGTTAGGTTCTTGAACAGGAGAAGGAAACGGGATGTGGGATGAAGGGTGAGGGAAGAGGGGGAGAGGGTCGAGGGTGAGGGATGTGGGATGAGGGTCGAGGGTCGAGGGTCGAGGGGTGAGGGATGCGGGATGAGGGATGAGGGGTGAGGGTCGAGGGTGATGGATGGGGGGGTAAGGGATGGGGGGTAAGGGTTAGGGATGAGGGAAGAAGGGTAAGGGATGAGGGAAGGGAGTGATGGATGAGGGGAGAGGGATTTGGAGAAAGAGGCGGGTTCGGTGGCGGCGGTGGCGGCGGTGGCGGCGGTGGTGGCGGTGGCGGCGGTGGCGGCTGCGGCGGCGGTTGCGGCCGGTAGTGTCGGGGGTAGAGACTGTGGGTGGGGGCCGTCTCTTGGAAGCTCTGCAGATCAGAGTCCCCCCTTTGTTCCTGTGAGAGAGCGAGAGCGAGAGAGAGAGGGCTCGCCGGTGCGGGGCTGTGGTCTGCGGAGATGTCCGCGGACCTCAGACTGGAGTCGGGAGGAACGTGGACGGTGGACCGCGGCCGCTGTCGATGGCGGCGGAGGATTGTAGGAGTCGGCGGGATCTCCGGAGATTCGGACCGGAACTGCTGGGTTAGAAACAGGTCGTCGTCCGAGGGGTTGAGCGATATGTCTAGCTCCATTGCGAAGTGGTGGTTGCTTGTTGTTGCTTCGTATCGTGGCTCGTGTCAGTAGAGACAGATTCAGGGCGGAAGTGCCAGGTTGATTGCGTTTAAGTACCCTGGTGCGAGGGACGAGCTGCGTGTGGGGCGTGGTCCAAAGTTCCCGAACTACGTTTAATAGAAACCTCATATTTTGATGGAGTTATTTCTGTATTGGGAGTATTCAGGTGATGGGGATCAAAACTTTTCACAAATACGTGACAGCTTAGTTTAAAATGTCGATTAACAGTTATATAGTAATAAGATGTATGGTTTAACAGTTTATACTTTTTAATTGACTACAATTACTCAACTCTAATTACTTTCAAGATTCAGATTAATATTTCAAACATATAATAAACAAATAAATAATGATATTATAATATAAATATATATTTTGTAATGATTTCCACCTTTACCAGCTGACATAACAAGTGGTGCAAACATAAATGCATCAATAATTATAATCCAATAATATGAATTTATTCAGCAAAACGAGTACTAAGTAAGTAAGTATATTTAAATGCTAATACTTTTGTACTTTTACTTTTTACGAAGGGTGGAGGAATCTGCTTCTACCTCAACAACGGCTGGTGTAACGACGTAACAGTGATTCTACAGTACTGTTCGCCGGACCTGGAATCCCTCATCATCCACTGCAAACCTTTCTACTCCCCACGTGAGTTCGCTTCATTCATCCTGGTCGGTGTTTACATGGTGCCGCAGGCCAACGCGCAGGACGCACAGCGGACACTCGCCGAGCAGATACGGTGTGTGGAGCGGACCTACCCGGACTCTTTAGTTATTGTCCTTGGGGACTTTAACAAAGGTAACCTCAGCCATGAACTCCCTAAATACAGACAGTTTATTAAATGCCCTACTAGAGAGAAGAGCATTCTGGACCACTGCTACACCACAATCAGTGGGGCTTATCACGCTGTTCCTCGTGCTGCTCTGGGAAACTCTGACCACGCCATGGTTCACCTGATTCCCTCATACAGGCAGAAACTAAAGCTCTGCAAACCTGTAGTGAGGAAGTTCAAGAAGTGGACCAGTGAGGCTCTGGAGGATCTTCGGGCGTGCTTGGACTGTACAGCATGGGATGTCTTCAGGACTGCTACTAACAGTCTGGATGAGTTCACAGAGGCTGTAACTTCCTACATCAGCTTCTGTGAGGACAGCTGTGTTCCATCCAGCTCCAGGGTGAGTTACAACAACGACAAACCCTGGTTCACAGCGGAACTCAGAAAGCTAAGACTGCACAAGGACCAGGCATTCAGGAGTGGGGACAATAACTTGTACACAGAGTCAAAATACAGGTTTAGCAAGGCGGTGAGAGATGCTAAACGACTGTACTCTGAGAAACTGCAACAACAGCTCTCAGCAAGTGACTCTGCTTCTGTCTGGAGAGGGCTCAGGCAGATCACCAACTACAAGCCAAAAAAAAAACACGCCATGAACGACCTCCGCCTGGCAGAAGAGCTGAACGAGTTCTACTGTCGCTTTGAAAGACAATGGAGCAGTCCTGACGCCATGCCCCACAGGCCCATCAACCAGCCACAGACCATCATCTCCCCCTCCCCCAGCCCATCGGGGGCTCACGCCTCCCCAGTGACGACCCTCACTATTCTGGAGCGGGACGTCAACAGGCTCTTTAAAAAGCAGAACCCCCGCAAAGCAGCGGGCCCGGACTCTGTCTCACCCTCCACCCTGAAGCACTGTGCTGATCAGCTGTCTCCTGTGTTCACTGAGATCTTCAACACCTCCCTGGAGACATGCCACGTGCCAGCCTGCTTCAAGGCCTCCACCATCATCCCCGTCCCCAAGAAACCCAGGATCACAGGACTCAATGACTACAGGCCCGTCGCCCTGACCTCTGTGGTCATGAAGTCTTTTGAGCGCCTGGTCTTGTCACACCTCAAAACCCTGACTGACCCACTCCTGGACCCTCTGCAGTTCGCCTACAGGGCCAACAGGTCTGTAGACGATGCTGTCAACATGGCCCTCCACTACATCCTCCGCTATCTGGACTCCCCAGGAACCTATGCCAGGATCCTGTTCGTGGACTTCAGCTCTGCTTTCAACACCATCATCCCGTCTCTGCTGCATGACAAGCTCTCCCAGCTGCACGTAACCGACTCCACCTGCAGGTGGATCACAGACTTCCTGACTGACAGGAAGCAGCACGTGAAGCTGGGGAAACACGTCTCAGGCTCTCGGTCCACCAGCACCGGTTCCCCCCAAGGCTGCGTTCTTTCCCCTCTGCTCTTCTCGCTGTACACCAACAGCTGCACCTCCAGTCACCAGTCCGTCAAGCTCCTGAAGTTCGCGGATGACACCACCCTCATTGGACTCATCTCTGGTGGGTACGAGTCCGCCTACAGGTGGGAGACTGACCACCTGGAGACCTGGTGCAGCCAGAACAACCTGGAGCTCAACGCTCTGAAGACAGTGGAGATGGTTGTGGACTTCAGGAAGAACACAGCCCCACCCGCCCCTCTCATCCTGTGTGACTCCCCCGTCGACGCTGTGGAGTCCTTCCGCTTCTTGGGCTCCATCATTTCCCAGGACCTCAAGTGGGAACTGAACATCAGCTCCATCGCCAAGAAGGCCCAGCAAAGGATGTTCTTCATGAGGCAGCTGAAGAAATTCAACCTGCCGAAGAATATGATGGTGCACTTCTACACTGCCATCGTTGAGTCCATCCTCTGCTCCTCCATCACCATCTGGCACACCGCAGCCACTGCCAAGGACAAGGCCAGGCTGCGGCGCATCATCCGCTCTGCTGAGAGGGTGATTGGCTGTAATCTGCCATCCCTCCAAGACTTGTTCGCCTTCAGGACTCTGAGGCGAGCTAGGAAGATTGCAGCTGACCCCTCTCACCCTTGACATAACCTGTTCGAGTCCCTCCCCTCTGGCAGAAGGCTGAGGTCCATCAGGACCAACACCTCACGCCACACAAACAGTTTCTTCCCGTCAGCAGTCGGGCTCATCAACAGGGCTCGGGTCCCCCACTGACTGACTCTGTCACCCCCAGTTATTTTTATTTTTATTATTATTTTCATTCTTCTCTTCTTTCTTTCTCTTAACCGTTCACTCCTCTGCACACTTCATATTTAAACACTCATGCCACGTAACATACACTTTTAACTTAAACACTCGTCACTTTAACATACACTTTAACTTAAACACACGTCACTTTAACGTACACTCACATTAACGTATCTGTTGTCTGAGCACTTTATCTTCTCTTACACTTATTTTAATACCCATTGCAGTGTTGTTGTCGTTGATTGTTGATTGTTGTTTGTCTCGTCTAACGTCCCATGTCCAATGTATGCACCTTCCGCCTCGAAAAATTCCTCGTTTGTGAAAACATTCCTGGCAATAAACAGTTTCTGATTCAGATTCTGATTCTGACTTACCCATCATGCCTGTTGTGAGACGTGACTAAAAGAATCAAAATGCAATAAGACACAATTGTTTTTGTTTTTCCCATCTCAAAACGCTCCAAAAGGCTTTAATTGCGCATTAAAATAAACTTGTTTTTTTCCCCTGAATTTCATAACTTTTTAGTCTTTAGGTCTAGTTACTATAATATTTCTACTTTTATTCAAGTAAAAGATCATCTTCCACCACTAGTTTATATTTTAAATGCTTTCAAATTCAAATTTAAATCCCAACTGAAATTATAAACGTGATCCATTTTGCAGTCAAATAATAATAATAATAATGATTTCAGTTATTTAGAATTTTATTGTTTACATATATTTTATAATTGTTGAAAGGAAAAAGGTCTCTATTCGGTTTCTATGTATTTATAGCTGTATTTACATTCAGTAATTACCTTTCTGTGCATGTACTCTAGTAATATCATCTTTAATTAAACTTTATTTTTAAACAAACAGAAGATCAATCGAGGGCTGCAGATGGAGGACTGCAGACAAAGGGCGGCGGGCTGCAGACGACTGCAGACGGAGGGTGGCGGGCAGCAGACAGAGGCCGGTTGTGTGTTTCCTCAGGCCGTTTGAAGCCAGCAGGAGTGGGAGATGAAAGTCCACTTTGACGTCATTGAAACACAAATCCTGCACAACACTCAGCGGCTCTAACGGCCGTGTTAAAAGGTACTTTTAAATACACAGATTTACAAGTGGCATCGTCCGTGTGGTCTTTGTTCTGAAATGAACATGAATGGATGAATGAATGTTTCATGATGAAACACGAGAGCAGCCAGAGGAGATAAATAATGGTTATTTATGGGAGATCGGGTTGGTTCATGTTGAGCAGAGAAAGAGAAAAACACTCCTGATTTAGTGAAGTGTAGGTTTATCTGTCAGATATTTGGGGGGGGGGGGGGGAGAAAGAAAGAAGGAAGGAGGGATGAAACAAGGAGGAAGAAAAGAAAAGAAGAAAGGACGCAAAGGAAGAAAGGAAAGAAGAGAAACAAAACCAGGCAGGAAAAGGTAACAGGGAAGAAGGAGGGAAAGAAATTTGTTTCTTATTGGGGTTCATACAGCCGGAATAAACTTGCCAGATACAGTACCTGCACCTTCACCTAATACACATGAACTGGTGGTTTAGATCCATCGTGGTCTCTGTCGGTGGTCCAGAGCTGTATCGGTGAATCTGAACAAGCTTCAGCCTGAAGAAATACAGCCGTCCTCAAGAGGAGACGAGTCCCTCCTTCCTCTGAAAAACAGCTTGTGACATTTGAGAGATAATTGACACTGCCCCCCCTCCACCATCGCTCCCCTGCAGGCCTTCATTTTCCCAGGGGTGACCCCACTCGCTCCGCTGAAGTGCACTTCACAAGGTTGTCATCCGTAGAGTAGGTCAGACCCGGAGAGGAGCGAGCGAGGCACAAGAGGAACAAGATGGGAGATCCCCCGCCATCCAGCCGCCTCGTTGGTCTCGTACGAGATAGAAGGCGGGAGGACGAGACGCTGAGACGTGAAGCCTTCAGGCTGCACACATGCTTCTGTTTGTAGCATGAATCATATAACGTTCTTCAACTGTATCAGTGGTTACATTTTATTATTCATAAATAAGTTATTGCTTTATCAAAAAGGCAACTTTCCTCTATCGTCTGTCCTCTTTCCTCTATCCTCATGTCCTCCTGTCCTCTTTCCTATATTGTCTGTCCTCTTTCCTCTATCGTCTGTCCTCATGTCCTCCTGTCCTCTTTCCTCTATCATCTGTCCTCTTTCCTCTATCGTCTGTCCTCTTTCCTCTATCCTCATGTCCTCCTGTCCTCTTCCCTCTATCGTCTGTCCTCTTTCCTCTATCGTCTGTCATCATGTCTTCTATTTTCTGTCCTCATATCCTCCTGTCTTCCTCCTCCTCTCCTCTATCGTCTGTCCTCATGTCCTCCTGTCCTATTTCCTCTATCGTCTGTCCTCATGTCCTCTTTCCTCTATCGTCTGTCCTCTGTCCTGACTAGATGTCCCTAAATCCTTCACACTGTCCCTTTTAACAAAAAGACATTTATCTCACTTCTTTTCTTACAACGTAGTCTTTCTTCCTCCTCGTGATCCGGCGTCTCTTCGGATATATACGAGCAAGAGGGTCAAGGTTCAAGGTGTTTGGACGAAGTAGTGCGTCCCATCCTACGCCGGCATAAATATCCCACAATGCAATGCAGTAGTGACGACAAAACGTTCATAACGGACGATGGCAGTACGTCTCTGCAACGCCAATAACACTTCAATTTAAAAAAATAAGATACAACTTTGCTCGGCTGTTTTTTTTTTTTTTTTAGTTCAGCTTACACGGCAAGTAGGCTCTCAGGAAGTCATTTCAAGTTCAGTGTGTGTCACTTTTTATTGTCCCCCGGAAACAGTTTCCGTTGACTTAAACATGTGTTGTCAAATAGGTACAGAAGGGTTCGCTGAGTGAAGCTTTCTGAGCCGATTGAAGCACGATATCGTCAAACCTTTTCACTTATCGGAGACAATGAATCTCAACCAATCAGAGTGGACCAGCTCCCTTTTTCCCTGTGACCGTCACAAACCACACGCACAATTAAATCCAAGAGCGTTTTAAGAATTTTGAAAAGGTTTATTACTTGTGCAATAATTTTTAGGCTTCCAGTATTTAAAAAAAATATCATGTCTGTGACAAAACGACACACGTCTAAAATATACTGGATTTAATTATAATTTTTATGCTCCGGTAACAAAATGGACGGCCTTTATTAAAATGAACATATTGCTCCAATAAGTAAAACAGAACACCGTCACATTCCTTTGAACAGCAAAGACAACATATCATAATATAATAAAGAATGTGTCGTAATAACATCGATAAAGTGAAGAACACGTTCTTTAAAACATCGAAGCTATTAGTACAAAGTGAGCGTCACAGAAACTACAGCAGTCAGCACACAGTGAGGTCATTTACCACGAGAGCTAATGCACCACCTGCACACAGTACAGCAGTAGTAGTAGTAGTAGTAGTATAAGTACAGCAGTAGTAGTATAAGTACAGTAGTAGTACAGTAGTAGTATAAGTACAGCAGTCAGTACACAGTGAGGTCATTTACACTGAGAGCTAATGCACCACCTGCACAGAGTACAGCAGTAGTAGTACTAGTAGAGTCAGTAGTAGCAGTGGTAGTAGTAGTAGTAGTAGTACAAGTACAGTAGTAGCAGTAGTAGTAGTAGTAGTAGTACAGCAGTCAGCACACAGTGAGGTCATTTACACCGAGAGCTAATGCACCACCTGCACAAAGTACAGCAGTAGTAGTAGTAGTAGTAGAAGCAGTAGTAGTAGTACGATAGTAGTAGTATCGTAGTAGTAGTAGTATCGTAGTAGTAGTAGTAGTAGTAGAAGTACAGTAGTAGTAGTAGTACCGTAGTAGTAGTAGTAGTAGTAGTAGTAGTAGTAGTATCGTAGTAGTAGTAGTAGTACTGTAGTAGTAGTAGTACAGTAGTAGCAGTAGTATAAGTAGTAGTAGTAGCAGCAGTACAGTAGTAGTAGTAGTATCATAGTAATAGTAGTAGCAGTACAGTAGTAGTAGTAGTAGTAGTAGTAGCAGTACAGTAGTAGTAGTAGTAGTACCATAGTAGTAGTAGTGGTAGTATTAGCAGTACAGTCAGTAGTAGTACTGTGGTAGTAGTAGTAGTAGTAGTAGCAGTACAGTAGTAGTAGTAGTAGTGGTAGTAGCAGCAGTACAGTAGTAGTAGTAGTAGTAGTAGTAGTAGAAGTACAGTAGTAGTAGTAGTAATAGTAGTAGTAGTAATATGGCACACATGAGCTAAACAGCATTAGAAACATGGGTCTAGATCAGACAACTTCGTGGTCGTCTGGACGGCTTGAAGCCGGAGAGAGAAACATTTAATCTATCAAATTAAAAATATCAAAATCACAAAGCTGGAAATGTAGCAACAGTCATATTAGATAGGGGGGGTGGGGATTTAAACCTTCTTCATCATCATCATCATCATTATCATCAGAAGAAGAGGAAGAGGAAGCGTACACGAAAACAGAAACTCTCCATCACAACTCTGGCTCCAAGCCCCCCACACTCTAGTCTCTGTGGTCTTTCTATCAGAGCTCCTCTAGCGGACTCCTGGTCCCTCGGCCGGGTCTGGACTCACTCGGTCACAGTGGACCTCAGGACAGGGGTCCATTCAGAACGGGGGTTCGTTCAGTCCTGCGTCTCCACCCCTGAAGCCTCTTCGTCCACGCTGACGCTTGACTGGTCCTCATCTAGGGACACAAACAAACAAACAAACAAAGTGTGGGTGCTGGATCACTCCCCAAAAAAACTGATTTTGATCTGATCTCCAGGTCCTTTATTGGTTCTCTGCAATACCCATGGTGCATCAGGAGCCCTTTAATTGAAGTTTGATATGGATATAGATTTTTTTGGACACATGGCTACGACACATCTAATAATATAATAATATATTCGGGTCAAGTAACCATTATATTTCGTTTGGATGTTCTGTTTAGGCCTGAAAGGAGTATCTGAGACCTGCAGTCGTCCACTTTGAATCTAAATGAGCCAAATAACAGAAATGAAACCAGCTCAGGAGCCCTCAGGCTTCGCCCCCTCACCTGCAGGGCGGTCGGCCTCACTCGGCCTCTCAGTCCTGGCGTCCAGAGAGCTCGGCTCGTCCGGCGGCCAGCGGAGCTCTCCGCTCTCCACCTCGGCTCCGTCCATCGGCTCCACCACGATGGAGGGAAGCCTCTTGGACAGCTTGGGGTACCGTTCATGGGCCTCTGGGAAGATCTGTTCAAGGCTTATGTAAGGTTCAACCGGGGGCACACCTGGGAGGGGCACACTTGGAGTGGGGCACACCTGAAGGAACCGATAACAGCTGGACTTCACTTTGATCTCTTTGAACTTGTGATGCTAGATCTTTTATGCGTTCTCATTAAATGTGGATGTTAAATCATTGTTAGTGAAACAGCGTCCTTGTATGAAGAAGCTAAACGCTGAAGCCTCTTTCACTAGGGTGACCAGACGTCCTCTTTTTCCCGGACATGTCCTCTTTTCGAGACCTAAAAAAAGCGTCCGGCACGGATTCCAAAAACGTCCGGGATTTTGCTACGTCCGGGAAAATAGTTATTACCCCCTTACAAGTTTTGGAAATGGTATCTCCCTCACGTTCCACCTTCTTGCGCAAGCTCTGACTGTAGAGAGAACTGTCATTGGTCGACCGATCTCAACGTAAATGTAAGTTCACGGCATGCTACACACTACTGCTACCGGCATCATAACCTAAAACACGAGTGAGTGTTTATACTTAATGATGTATTATGTTTACAAAATAAATCTGACAGTAGTAGATGATACATCACATACACAGCAGCGACCCACATGTTACTCTGGCTCATCGCTCCTGTGACACACACACACACACACACACACACACACACACACACACACACACACACACACACACACACACACGCACACACACCTGTAAGGATACTGCGCCCTGGTCTGCTCCAGTTCCACCCCCGCTGAAGTCCTCCGTCCCGGGCTCCAGAGAGTTCATCACCTCGGTCATCCTGAAGGAAAACACAAGCTGACGATGACGATCAATAATCTGACTGCAGGATATCATAGATATCATTCCTCTGATTACGGATCAATATCAGAACCAAACTACCAAGAACTACAACTACCTTGAGTCAGGAGAGAGAATGCAGCTTTAACACATGAAGCATAGACTTCTATACAACCAGAGGAGTCGCCCCCTGGTGGTTAGGAGAGAAGTAGAGTATTTTTCTTTTTTAAACAGCCAACAGTCTCCTGCACTTCTTTTTAAACAAACAAAAATTGTGTTATATTTGTTGTTTCTCAGCAAAACTCACTGTGTGTGTTTTTATTTTTGTTGCAAGATTTAAAATATTTCAATATTGCACTGCAGGTAAACCATCATTGCTCCACAGTGCCACTAGTGGTCAACTATGATGCCACATGGTGCCTTCAATTAGCAAAAGAAGAAGCATTCAGAATACAAACAACCATGCAAGTATCGTGCACCTGAAGTATGAAGAGCAAAAGTAGAAGGTTTTTACTTCCTTGTTGATGAACTAATTGTTTAATCCAATAATTGTTTCAGCATTCGTCCTGATTCTCATTAATATCTGTTGTCTATATCTCAAAAGCACTTTTGTAATTTAGTAAAGAAATAAAGTCTAAATGCTTTAACAATAAATGTATTAATTGATTCGTCAAACACAGAATATTAGTCGGCAACTAGTGTGATAAATAATAGATTAATGTGTTTATTTGCTCCTTTTCTTTTTGTCTGATGGATATAAATATGAATATTTGGACTGTTGAATGTGTGAGGAAATCCTGTTGGGTTTTTAGGACATTTTCAACAAGCATTTTTTCCACTGTTTTCTGATTTTGCAGACTGATAACTGGCAGATGAATTAATAATGAAAACAATTGTGAGTCGAAGCCAAAAAAAACAACAACAACAACAACTGCACGAGCCAAAAACCCACAAGAGAGCTGATCAACTGCAGCAGAGGAGCAGGTTGCACTATTAAAAAAACAATGTTTCCTCATAAAACACAACACAATCTCCAGCTCATATTTTCCTCGTGCATGAAAGATGTACATCTGACCTCACGGATTAACATTCCTCCTCTTCCTCGGTCCATCATGAGCTTCATCATCAGATGGTCCAGTTAAAGGACACTCCCCAAAATGTGCACTTTAAATCCACTGTTTCATATCTGCAGATGCAGGACGTTGATGTTGTGCTCTCTCTCTCCTCTTATTCATAAAGAATGGTTAAAAAACATAAAAAAAAAAAAAAAACATTTTCTGCTGTTGAATCAGAGTAGCAGCAGCTTCCTGTTCCTCCAGTAAATTGCTTCCAGCCCGAGGACGTGGAATACAGAATAAAGTCCAAATACAGTGATGCTCTGTTCACACACCACGCGGCCTCGGGACATGTTCCACGGCTCTGTTTTGGTTTCATTTGTTCACATTGCTTCTTCTGTTTCTAGACTCAAATGACGCATCAACTTTAATTGCAAGCATTTAATCATTTACTTCATGCTAATAAATGTTGACACTTTTGCAGCGCATATTTACCTGCATGGCACACAACAGGAAGTTCACTGCAGGTTTATTAATAGCTTTAATAGCAGAGTATGAACACCTACACCTCTGATCCCACACACTGAGCATCACGTGCAGGAAGAAGCTTTTAATAAAACATCATTAACCTCTAATGTGCAGTTTAAATGGTTAAACTCATCAGTTAGTTTTTTTTTTTTTTTTCTTCAGTTAGTGGTTAAAATAATGATAATGTTTAAAAAAAGCTCCTTACCTGTGTGCGCGCTGATTCAGAGTCTCAGAGCAGGAAGGTCTCCGTCCTCCGCTGCTTCATCACACTGAAGCTGCTGCTGCTGCTGCTGCTGATGATGATGATGATGGTGATGGTGATGATGATGAGGATGATGAGGATGCGGGCTGTTGTGGGCGACAGGCGGCGGGGGCGCGCGAGGCTCCGGTGAAGTTGCCGCTCCGTATCGAGGTGTTCGGAGCCTGCGCAGTGGAGCGGGACCGGAGCCGCGTTCAGGCACTATCGGAAACGTTGGGATCGCGAGGTGTTGCAGCCAGATCCTCTACTTTGAGTTAAAGTAGAGAGACAAGAGTGCAGTAAAAGTGTTAATTTTGCATTATTTCAGTTTATTCTTCTTCTTTTTTTCTTTTTCTTTTTTTTTATAGTGAATGTACTATGACTATACACACATATATATATATATATATATATATATATATATATATATATATATATATATATATATATATATATATACTGATAAAGTGTGCTTTTATTTTGAAGGAAAGCAACATCTAGGCCGCTGTTAATTATGCAGAATTATGCAAATTAAGTGATAACTTAATTGTTAACATGTCAGCACTATATATATATATATATATATATATATATATATATATATATATATATATATATATATATTATTGTGAGCTGTGTCTCCCTCTGGTGTGCACATATATGTATTAATACTTCCATTATGACAATGTTTTGAAGTCATGACATCATACCCTGAGGGTTGAGTAATGTAACTTTACTTTTAAATCATCAAATCATTGATCGGCAGTTTTCCAGCGGTGGAAGAATCTGATCTTCTGCTTCAGTAAAAGAAAGCAACTCTGAGTCTGTGTAAAAATACTCTTTTTACAACTAATGTAAACATCCTAAAATAAATCTTAAGTAATGGCATCAAAAGTAATGGCATCAAGATTAAATATCATTATGTAGAATGGTGCATTCAGGAACCCTATGGGATTGTGGTTATTGATGCTCACATTAATTAATATGTATTAATACATTCATACATCACTTTAATATTATAGCTGTTAAAAGTGGGGCTAATTATCATCAGTTATATTCAGCTTGGCAGCTTAATCTATTAATATATATCGTTTATAAGTTGATGTTATTTTGTATTAATAATACATATCTGCAAAATAACTACTAATTAAAATGTAGTGTAGTGAAAAACAATTGAGTGGACTAGAAGTAGCAGCATTACAAGCATCAACATATTGAACTAATGTCCAGTACTTAAATAAACTTATTTAACAAAGAGTGTTATTTTAAATATGGGGACCTGAACTCTACTCTCGTAAATCATCTGAAACAGAAGGAGAAGAAAAACACTCTGGCCAACAGAGCGCATCATCAGCTCCAGCCAAAGGTTTACATATAATAATATTTATTTATTGTGGATAACAAGATGCATCAGAGGAGCAGAAGTCAAATGAAACTCCAGAGGCCATTAAAATATATTTACAGACACTTTAATTCTCCAGTTTGAACAGCGATATATTAGAAGAGAACACACAGTTGATATATATTTATTTATTTCCTGTAGCAAATTAGGTTCTAAGCAAAATATCAATACAAAATATATAGTTGCAGCAGAACACTTGCTGTGTCCGATCGTAAGCGCATTCATTTCAATATTGTTATTATTTCTTTACATTTTAGCTCCAGCAACAATAATTTCTCGGTGATACATGTACATATTAATGCATCTGTCATATATTTGTATTGTACGTTTTCTCTACTGTGAAATTATTGTAAACATATTTTGGAATGTCAGTAACATTTAGCGATTTTTGCAACAGTCATCATGTTCAGATAAACATATTTTTTAAATCAAATGCACTGGTGATTATTATCTGATCCATAACAGCAGAGGTAAGTTGGATCAGCGTTGTACATTAAAAACTATGAAACCACAAATATGTTATGAGTTTTGATAAACAAAAGGCGTGGCTTACTCCAGTTCTGAACCATAAGCGAGGATATTTGGTAAAGTCCTGTCGTAGTAAGGGCACTCGGTCACAGAGCTTATCAATAACCACATGATCCATCTTTTCAGAGGTCAACAGCATGCAGCCAGAGATGGAGGCTCACAGCAGGTGATCTCTCCAACAGTCTCTTCCGGTTTCTTTACCTCACCTGTCGGTCACAGTGTCTTTCTCGTCAACCCGGGGGTTGAACCTTCAGACATAATTAAATGTGTTTCACTCGTCGGCTCCATCAAAGAACCTCATCTTGTCGGAGTGCACAGAGTCTCTCAGCCGCTGGACGGATGAAGCTGTGTCGCCCGAGACGGGCTCGGAGGACTCGAACCTGCGTGTGATTTGTTTCTTAATGACGATCGTTTCTTTGCTTTCACTTCTTTCGCTTGACGTCTCGCTCACGAAACGCCTCTCGAAGACCGTTTTCTTGCCGCCCTGTGAATCCTCCGAAGTCCACGATGCGGCCTCGTGGGCCCCCGGGCCTCTTGAGAGGCCTCCAGCCGATTGAATTTGGACGGCGGTGAGCAGCTCGGCGCGCTGAGCTTCCGGGGTCGCCTGTATGTTGGACGTGATGACGTGAATCCTCCCTGACTCCAGTCTGAGTGTGTCCTCCGACGAAGAGGAAGCTCCGGACGACAGAATGGTGACTTTCTCGGGCAAGTTGGGCTCGACCAAGATCCGCTCGGTCCTTGTGATGGAAGTGAGGATGTGACTGTGCAGCTCCTTGAGCCCCGCGGCGGTGCTAGGATCGGAGTATTTAACGGTCACCTTGGTTGGAGAAGATAAGGATAGGCCACCGTGCTCACTCGTCATCGCAGAGCTGATATCGGCAAAGGCGTCTGAGGACTGCACGGAGCAGCTGGGGCTTGTTTCCTCATCCGCTGTTTCCTCCACTGGGCTCTTTGCATCCTTAGCATCCTTGGCCGGTTCTGATGGGGTGGACAGGCCGAACCTGGGGAATTTAAACCAGCCGGTCCTCTCGGGACTTTTGAAAGCTTCTTGATTTGTTTCCTTTGCCCTCGCCTCTGACTGCTTTCCTCTGGGTTGATCTGTCTCCTGACCTTCCTTTGAGGTGTCAAGGTGTTCTGGTGCTTTTGGAACGTCAAAGTCAACATCAACACTCTTGAGGATCTCGCCAAATGACGTAAAAGTCACTTTTGGAGATGTACTCTCTTCTTTGGGCTCAACTTTCATTTCCACAGTGTCAGTATCAGTCTTCGGTGTTCCAGAATCTGTTATTGCTGTCTGCAATACATCTGTTTCTATACCAACACTCGGACCTTTGATGTTGACAGTGACATCCTCCCGATGTTTAGCTGCATCAGTTTCAGCTACTCTGTTTGCATCAGCTGCTTCTACGGCAACATCATAAGCAGCCACTCGAACAAATGTCGGTATCTTCAACGTTGGCATTTTAAATTTCAACGGTGGTCCTCCAACATCTTTTGACTTATCTTCAGTCTCAGAGGCTTTAATTTCCACACTAGCTGAAGGTTCTTTGACTTCAATTTGAGGGAGTTTGACCTCTGCTTTGACTTCTGGCAACGTGATACCTGCATCTTCCTGTGATGCATTTACATCTTCTCCAGGTCCTTTTGCTTTTGGAAGTGCAATGACGAACTTTGGAAATTGAAATTTGCTTCCTTGCCCATCAAGTTCAGCTTCAAGCTCGGGAGCTTTGATTTGCATTTCCGGTTGCTTTACTATCACGTGTCCCTCTGAAAGAGAAACATCAACACATGGAAGCTCAGCACTGACTTCAGGTTCTTTAACACTTGACTTTGAAAAAGAAAATCTGGGGAGTGAAAATTTAGTTTTTTTCAGGTTTGCATCCGGTTCTGCAGATTCTTCTATTAAAATTGGCCCTGAAAGTCCTTGGGCTTCTTCTTGGGCCTCTGTTGGTGTAACATCAACTTTGGGTATTTCAAGGCTGACATCGACATCAGGGGCTTTACCACCTGTCCTTGAAAAGGAAAACTTTGGAAATGTCCAATTTGGTCGTTTCATCTTGTTTTCAATTTCAACTGTTGGTGCATCTGATGCTGAGATGACGGCTTCAGGTTGTTTGATTTCAGCACTGGGCAGTTTGACCTCAGCTTGGGATTCTGGTAATGTGACATCTAGATCTTTCTTTGAGAAGCTCAAATCAATTTCAGGTCCTTTTACTTGTGGCATTGAAATGCCAAAATTTGGCATTTTAAACTTGGTTCCTGACACTTCCAGTTCACTTTCTTTAGCCTTTGTATATACAGATAGGCCTACAGTGTCAGCAGTGACATCCACTGAAGCTCCATTCATTTGAAGGTCTTTGTCCACATCAGGTACTTCCACACTGACCTTTGGAGTAGCAGATCCAAATTTGGGTAATGTGAATGTTGGCATTTTAAGTTTTGATGGTGATCCTTCAATGTTTCCAGTTTGAGCTTCAATCTCAGGAGCCTTAATTTCCACTGTTGTAGATTGTTGTTTTATTTTGACATCCGGAAGTTGAACTTCAGCTTTGGCTTCTGGTAATGGGACATCTACATCTTTCTTTGAGAAGCTCAAATCAATTTCAGGTCCTTTTACCTTTGGCATTGAGATGCCAAACTTTGTCATTTTAAACTTTTTTCCTGACACTTCCAGTTCACTTTCTTTAGCCTTCATATCTACAGATATGCCTTCAGTGTCAATGCTTGGAGCAGTGACATTCACTTTAATGTCTTTGTCCACATCAGGTCCTTCCACACTGATCTTTGGAGTAGCAGCTCCAAATGTGGGTACTGTGAATGTTGGCATTTTCAATTTTGATGATGATCCTTTCATATTTCCAGTTTGAGCTTCAATCTCAGGAGCTTTAATTTCCAATGTTGTAGATTGTTGTTTTATTTTGACATCCGGAAGTTGAACTTCAGCTTTGGCTTCTGGTAATGGGACATCTTTCTTTGAGAAGCTCAAATCAATTTCAGGTCCTTTTACTTTTGGCATTGAGATGCCAAACTTTGGCATTTTAAACTTGCTTTCCTGGCCCTCTAATTCTACATCACCTACTGGTGGCTTTACCTCCACTTTAGGATGTTTGACTTCTACGTTTCCTTCTGGAAGAGAAAGATCAATATCTGGAAGACTGGTGTCAAATTTAGACTCTTTTGAACTTTGCTTTGAAAACGAGATTTTGGATAATGAAAATCTTGATTTTTTCATGCTAGCATCAAGGTCTGTAACAGGTCCCCCCTTTACTGAAATACCAGAGGATTCTTTGATATCGATATCTGGAAGATGTACGTCCGTTTTGGCCGCTGGGATTGTAACTTCAACTATTGGGGCATCAATGTTGATATCAGCTTCAGGGGCCTTAGCGCCTGTCTTTGAAAAAGAAAATGTTGGCAATGTCCAGCTTGTCTTTTTCAACTTGGCATCACCCTCTATCATTGCTGCCTGTGATACTGACATTGAACCTACAGGCTCTTTGATTTCAATATCAAGAAGTTTTACTTCAGCTTTTACTTCTGGAAATTTAAAATGATCTCCATTGACTTTAATGTCTTTGTCCACATCAGGTACTTCCACATTGACCTTTGAAATAGCAGATCCAAATTTGGGTATTGAGAATGTTGGCATTTTAAATTTTGATGGGGATCCTTCAACATTTCCAGTTTGAGCTTCAATCTCAGGAGCTTTACTGTCCACTGTAGCAGACGGTTGTTTAATTTTGACATCCGGAAGTTGAACTTCAGCTTTGGCTTCTGGTAATGTGACATCTACATCTTTCTTTGAGAAGCTCAAATCAATTTCAGGTCCTTTCACTTTTGGCATTGAGATGCCAAACTTTGGCATTTTAAACTTGCTTTCCTGGCCCTGTAATTCTACATGACCTTCTGTTGGCTTTACCTCCACGTCAGGTTGTTTGACTTCAACACTGGGCAGTTTGACATTAGCGTTGGCTTCTGGTAATGTGACATCTACATCTTTCTTTGATAAACTTAAGTCAATTTCAGGTCCTTTTACTTTGGGTATTGAGATGCCAAAGTTTGGCATTTTAAACTTGCTTCCTGACACTTCCAATTCACTTTCTTTAGTTTTCATATCTACAGATATGCCTTCAGTGTCTTTTCTTGGAGCGGTGACTTCCACTTTAATGTCTTTGTCCACATCAGGTACTTCCACACTGACCTTTGGAGTAGCAGATCCAAATTTGGGTAGTGTGAATGTTGGCATTTTAAATTTAGCTGGCGATCCTTCAACATTACTTGTCTGAACATCAATCCCAGGAGCTTTGATTTCCACTTGGGCAGAATATTCTTTAAGTTTAACATCAGGGAGTTTTACTTCAGCTTTGGCTTCTGGTAGAGTCACATCTACATCTTTCTTTGATAAACTTAAATCGATGTCAGGCCCTTTGATTTGAGGCCCAGAAAAGCCGAGACTTGGTAGTTTAAACTTGCTTCCTTTACGTTCGATTGATGGGCCTTCAATGTCAATGCTGGGTGCTGCAATGTCAACTGCAAGAACTTCTTTGGGAATTTTAATGTCAGCCCTATCGATTTGGACGTCTTTGTCGGGCACTTCAATGGTGGCACTAGGAGTAGTAACTCCAAATCTTGGTAATTTGAATGTTGGCATCTTAAATTTTGATGGTGATCCTTCTGTACCCTTTGTCCCAATCTTGATTTCAGGAGCTTTAATTTCCACTTCAGCAGAAGATTCTTTTAGTTTAACGTCAGGGAGTTTGACCTCAGCTTTGGCATCTGGTAGAGTGACATCTACATCTTTATTTGATAAATTTAAGTCAATTTCTGGTCGTTTTACTTTTGGCATTGAGATGCCAAACTTTGGCATTTTAAACTTGCTTCCTGACACTTCCAGTTCACTTTCTTTAGCCTTCATATCTACAGATAGACCTTCAATGTCAATGCTTGGAGCAGTGGCATCCACTTTAATGACTTTGTCCACATCAGGTACTTCCACACTGACCTTTGGAGTAGCAGCTCCAAATTTGGGTAGTGTAAATGTTGGCATTTTAAATTTTGAAGGGGATCCTTCAACATTTCCAGTTTTAGCTTCAATCTCAGGGCCTTTAATTTGCACTGTAGCAGACGGTCTTTTTATTTTGACATCTGGAAGTTGAACTTCAGCTTTGGCTTCTGGTAATGTGACATCTACATCTTTCTTTGAGAAGCTCAAATCAGTTTCAGGCCCTTTTACATTTGGCATTGAGATGCCAAACTTTGGCATTTTAAACTTGGTTTCCTGGCCCTCTAATTCTAAATTACCTTCTGGTGACTTTACCTCCATTTCAGGTTGTTTGACTTCAACACTGGGCAGTTTGACCTCAGTTTTGGCTTCTGGTAATGTTACATATACATCTTTCTTTGATAAACTTAAGTCAATTTCTGGTCCTTTTACTTTTGGCATTGAGATGCCAAAGTTTGGCATTTTAAACTTGCTTCCTGACACTTCCAGTTCACTTCCTTTAGCCTTCATATCTACAGACAGGCCTTCAGTGTCAATGCTTGGAGCAGTGACATCCACTTTAATGTCTTTGTCCCCATCAGATCCTTCCACATTGATCTTCGGAGTAGCAGATCCAAATTTCGGTAATGTGAATGTTGGCATTTTAAATTTAGCTGGCGATCCTTCAACATTACTTTTCTGAATATCAATTTCAGGAGCTTTGATTTCCACTTGGGCAGAAAATTCTTTTAGTTCAACGTCAGGGAGTTTGACATCAGCTTTGGCTTCTGGTAGAGTCACATCTACATCTTTCTTTGAAAAACTTAAATCAATGTCAGGCCCTTTGATTTGAGGCCCAGAAAAACCGAGACTTGATAGTTTAAACTTGCTTCCTTTTCCTTCACGTTCGATTGATGGGCCTTCAATGTCGATGCTGGGTGCTGCAATATCAACTGCAAGAACTTCTTTGTGTATTTTAATGTCAGCCCCATCAATGTTGACGTCTTTGTCGTGCACTTCACTGGTGGCACTTGGAGTACTAACTCCAAATCTTGGTAATTTGAATGTCGGCATCTTAAATTTTGACGGTGATCCTTCTGTACCCTTTGTCCCAATCTTGATCTCAGGAGCTTTAATTTCCACTTCAGCAGAAGATTCTTTTAGTTTAAAATCAGGGAGTTTGACCTCAGCTTTGGCATCTGGTAGAGTGACATCTACATCTTTCTTTGATAAATTTAAGTCAATTTCTGGTCGTTTTACTTTTGGCATTGAGATGCCAAACTTTGGCATTTTAAACTTGCTTCCTGACACTTCCAGTTCACTTTCTTTAGCCTTCATATCTACAGATAGCCCTTCAGTGTCAATGCTTGGTGCAGTGATATCCACTTTAATGTCTTTGTCCACATCAGGTACTTCCACACTGACCTTTGGAGTAGCAGCTCCAAATTTGGGTGATGTGAATGTTGGCATTTGAAATGTTGACGATGATCCTTCAACATTTCCAGTTTGAGCTTCAATCTCAGGAGCTTTAATTTCCACTGTAGCAGATGATTGTTTTATTTTGACATCCGGAATTTGAACTTCAGCTTTGGATTCTGGTAATGTGACATCTACATCTTTTTTTGAGAAGCTCAAATCAATTTCAGGCCCTTTTACTTTTCGCATTGAGATGCCAAACTTTGGCATTTTAAACTTGCTTCCTGATACTTCCAGTTCACTTCCTTTAGCCTTCATAGCTACAGATAGGCCTTCAGTGTCAATGCTTGGAGCGGTGACTTCCACTTTAATGTCTTTGTCCACATCAGGTACTTCCACACTGACCTTTGAAGTAGCAGATCCAAATTTGGGTAGTTTGAATGTTGGCATTTTAAATTTTGAAGGGGATCCTTCAACATTTCCAGTTTTAGCTTCAATCTCAGGGCCTTTAATTTCCACTCTAGCAGACGGTCTTTTTATTTTGACATCCGGAAGTTGAACTTCAGCTTTGGCTTCTGGTAATGTGACATCTACATCTTTCTTTGAGAAGCTCAAATCAATTTCAGGCCCTTTTACTTTTGGCATTGAGATGCCAAAGTTTGGCATTTTAAACTTGCTTCCTGACACTTCCAGTTCACTTCCTTTAGCCTTCATATCTACAGACAGGCCTTCAGTGTCAATGCTTGGAGCAGCGACATCCACTTTAATGTCTTTGTCCCCATCAGGTCCTTCCACATTCATCTTCGGAGTAGCAGATCCAAATTTCGGTAATGTGAATGTTGGCATTTTAAATTTAGCTGGCGATCCTTCAACATTACTTTTCTGAATATCAATTTCAGGAGCTTTGATTTCCACTTGGGCAGAAAATTCTTTTAGTTTAACGTCAGGGAGTTTGACATCAGCTTTGGCTTCTGGTAGAGTCACATCTACATCTTTCTTTGAAAAACTTAAATCAATGTCAGGCCCTTTGATTTGAGGCCCAGAAAAACCGAGACTTGATAGTTTAAACTTGCTTCCTTTTCCTTCACGTTCGATTGATGGGCCTTCAATGTCGATGCTGGGTGCTGCAATGTCAACTGCAAGAACTTCTTTGTGTATTTTAATGTCAGCCCCATCAATGTTGACGTCTTTGTCGAGCACTTCACTGGTGGCACTTGGAGTACTAACTCCAAATCTTGGTAATTTGAATGTCGGCATCTTAAATTTTGACGGTGATCCTTCTGTACCCTTTGTCCCAATCTTGATCTCAGGAGCTTTGATTTCCACTTCAGCAGAAGATTCTTTTAGTTTAAAATCAGGGATTTTGACCTCAGCTTTGGCATCTGGTAGAGTGACATCTACATCTTTCTTTGATAAACTTAAGTCAATTTCTGGTCCTTTTACTTTTGGCATTGAGATGCCAAAGTTTGGCATTTTAAACTTGCTTCCTGACACTTCCAGTTCACTTCCTTTAGCCTTCATATCTACAGACAGGCCTTCAGTGTCAATGCTTGGAGCAGTGACATCCACTTTAATGTCTTTGTCCCCATCAGGTCCTTCCACATTCATCTTCGGAGTAGCAGATCCAAATTTCGGTAATGTGAATGTTGGCATTTTAAATTTAGCTGGCGATCCTTCAACATTACTTTTCTGAATATCAATTTCAGGAGCTTTGATTTCCACTTGGGCAGAAAATTCTTTTAGTTTAACGTCAGGGAGTTTGACATCAGCTTTGGCTTCTGGTAGAGTCACATCTACATCTTTCTTTGAAAAACTTAAATCAATGTCAGGCCCTTTGATTTGAGGCCCAGAAAAACCGAGACTTGATAGTTTAAACTTGCTTCCTTTTCCTTCACGTTCGATTGATGGGCCTTCAATGTCGATGCTGGGTGCTGCAATGTCAACTGCAAGAACTTCTTTGTGTATTTTAATGTCAGCCCCATCAATGTTGACGTCTTTGTCGCGCACTTCACTGGTGGCACTTGGAGTACTAACTCCAAATCTTGGTAATTTGAATGTCGGCATCTTAAATTTTGACGGTGATCCTTCTGTACCCTTTGTCCCAATCTTGATCTCAGGAGCTTTGATTTCCACTTCAGCAGAAGATTCTTTTAGTTTAAAATCAGGGAGTTTGACCTCAACTTTGGCATCTGGTAGAGTGACATCTACATCTTTCTTTGATAAACTTAAGTCAATTTCTGGTCCTTTTACTTTTGGCATTGAGATGCCAAAGTTTGGCATTTTAAACTTGCTTCCTGACACTTCCAGTTCACTTCCTTTAGCCTTCATATCTACAGACAGGCCTTCAGTGTCAATGCTTGGAGCAGTGACATCCACTTTAATGTCTTTGTTCCCATCAGGTCCTTCCACATTGATCTTCGGAGTAGCAGATCCAAATTTCGGTAAAGTGAATGTTGGCATTTTAAATTTAGCTGGCGATCCTTCAACATTACTTTTCTGAATATCAATTTCAGGAGCTTTGATTTCCACTTGGGCAGAAAATTCTTTTAGTTTAACGTCAAGGAGTTTGACATCAGCTTTGGCTTCTGGTAGAGTCACATCTACATCTTTCTTTGAAAAACTTAAATCAATGTCAGGCCCTTTGATTTGAGGCCCAGAAAAACCGAGACTTGATAGTTTAAACTTGCTTCCTTTTCCTTCACGTTCGATTGATGGGCCTTCAATGTCGATGCTGGGTGCTGCAATGTCAACTGCAAGAACTTCTTTGTGTATTTTAATGTCAGCCCCATCAATGTTGACGTCTTTGTCGAGCACTTCACTGGTGGCACTTGGAGTACTAACTCCAAATCTTGGTAATTTGAATGTCGGCATCTTAAATTTTGACGGTGATCCTTCTGTACCCTTTGTCCCATCCTTGATCTCAGGAGCTTTAATTTCCACTTCAGCAGAAGATTCTTTTAGTTTAAAATCAGGGAGTTTGACCTCAGCTTTGGCATCTGGTAGAGTGACATCTACATCTTTCTTTGATAAACTTAAGTCAATTTCTGGTCCTTTTACTTTTGGCATTGAGATGCCAAACTTTGGCATTTTAAACTTGCTTCCTGACACTTCCAGTTCACTTTCTTTAGCCTTCATATCTACAGATAGCCCTTCAGTGTCAATGCTTGGAGCAGTGACATCCACTTTAATGTCTTTGTCCACATCAGGTACTTCCACAGTGACCTTTGGAGTAGCAGCTCCAAATTTAGGTAATGTGAATGTTGGCATTTGAAATGTTGATGGTGATCCTTCAACATTTCCAGTTTGAGCTTCAATCTCAGGAGCTTTAATTTCCACTGTAGCAGATGGTTGTTTTATTTTGACATCCGGAATTTGAACTTCAGCTTTGGATTCTGGTAATGTGACATCTACATCTTTTTTTGAGAAGCTCAAATCAATTTCAGGCCCTTTTACTTTTTGCATTGAGATGCCAAACTTTGGCATTTTAAACTTGCTTCCTGATACTTCCAGTTCACTTCCTTTAGCCTTCATATCTACAGATAGGCCTTCAGTGTCAATGCTTGGAGCGGTGACTTCCACTTTAATGTCTTTGTCCACATCAGGTACTTCCACACTGACCTTTGGAGTAGCAGATCCAAATTTGGGTAGTTTGAATGTTGGCATTTTAAATTTAGCTGGCGATTCTTCAACATTACTTGTCTGAACATCAATCCCAGGTGCTTCGATTTCCACTTCAGCAGAATGTTCTTTTAGTTTAAAATCAGGTAGTTTTACTTCAGCTTTGGCTTCTGGTAGAGTCACATCTACATCTTTCTTTGATGAGCTTAAATCAATGTCAGGCCCTTTGATTTGAGGCCCAGAAAAACCGAGACTTGGTAGTTTAAACTTGCTTAATTTTACTTCACGTTCGATTGATGGGCCTTCAATGTCAATGCTGGGTGCTGCAATGTCAACTGCAAGAACCTTTTTCAGTATTTTAATGTCAGCTCCTTCGATTTTGACGTTTTTGTCAGGCACTTCAATAGTGGCACTTGGAGTACCAACTCCAAACTTTGGTAATGTGAATGTCGGCATCTCATATTTTGTACCCTTTGTCCCAATCTTGATCTCAGGAGCTTTAATTTCCACTTCATGTTCATTGACTTCAACATTGGGGAGTTTCAGTTCAGCTTTAGCGTCTGTTAATGTGACATCTTCATCTTTCTTTGATAAATTTACATCAATTTCAGGTCCTGTAACTTTGGGCATTGAGATGCCAAACTTTGGCATTTTAAACTTGCTTCCTTCAACTTCTGCTTCACATTCTGGTAGTTCCACTTCCCCTCTTTTCACTTCCACCTTTCCCTCTGGAATTGCAACTCTCACATCCTGAAGACTAGCATCAACTTCTGGGGCCTTAACACTTGGTTTTGAAAAAGAAAAGCTGGGCAGTGAGAACCTGGGCTTCTTCAGTTTTGCATTTACCTCAACACCCGGCTGTTGCTCTATCACAACACCAACTGAGGGCTTTTTAACGTGAACCTCTGGCAGATGGACCTCTGCTTTAACTTCTGGTTCATCAACTACTGTGTGTGGCACAGATATGTGCATGTCTATAACAGGTACTTCAGTGCTGACATTTGGAGTAGTAGCTCCAAATGTGGGAAATTTAAATGTTGGCAATTTAAATTTGGATGTTGATTCCTTCACACTGCTTATTTGAGCTTCAATTTCAGGAGCTTTAATTTCCACCTTTGCAGAATATTCTTTGAGTTCAACATTAGGGCGATTCACTTCAGCTTTGGCGTCTGGTAATGATATGTCTACATCTTTCTTTGATGAGCTGAAATCAAATTCAGGTCCTTTTACTTTGGGCATTGAAATTCCAAACTTTGGCATTTGGAACTTGCCTCCTTGCCCATCGACTTCTGATTCACACTCTGGTGGTTTTATATCCACAGCGATTTTAGGAGCTTCTGGGAGCTGAACCTCATTTTTAGCCTCTGGTACTGCCACATCTACATCTTTCTTTGAGAAGCTTGAATCAGATTCAGGTCCTTTTACTTTTGGCATTGTGATTCCAAACTTTGGCATTTGGAACTTGCCTCCTTGCCCATCGATTTCTGCTTCAGACTGCACAAACTGCAAATCCATTTCAGGCTTTTTAATCTCCATCTTGGCCTCTGGAAGTGAAACATCTACTTTTCCAAGATCAACCTCAGGAAGTTTGACATCAACTTTTGTTTCTGGTAATTTGACATCTATGTCTTTCTTTGGTAGGCTGAAATCAATTGTGGGACCCTTCACTTTTTGCAAGGAGAAACCAAGAGTTGGCATTTTGTACTTGCTTCCTCTCCCGTCTTGTTCAGCTCCTGTAGTTCTCATATCCATTGAAGGGCCCTCAATGTCAATGCTGGGTGCTACGATATCAACTGCAGCTCCTTTGTCAGGGAATTTAATATCCTCTCCATCGATTTTGACATCTTCGTCCATATCAGGTAGTTCTACAGAAACGTTTGGAGTACCAACGCCAAATTTCGGTAGTTTGAACGTCGGCATCTTCAATTTCAATGGTGATCCTTCTCTAACTGTTGCCTCAACTTTTAATTCAGGTGCATACATTTCCACCTTAGCAGAGGGTTCTTTCAGGACAACTTCAGGAACTTTTACTTCAGCTTTAGCTTCTGGTAGAGTCACAACTCCATCTTTCTTTGATAAGCCAAAGTGAATTTCAGGTCCTTTTACTTTGGGCATTGACATTCCCAACGTTGGCATTTTAAACTTGCTTCCTTGCCTATCAATTTCAACATCACTTTGCAAAGGTTTCATTTCTAAATCAGGCTTTTTAACTTCCACCTTTGCCTCTGAAATCAAAACTTCTGCTTCTCCAAGACTGGCATCAATTTTAGGGGCTTTTGGGAGTTTGATTTTAGCACTTGTTTCTGGCAATGGGACATCTACGTATTTCTTTGATGAACTTAAATTAAGTTGAGGCCCTTTGACTTCAGGCATAGAGAAGCCGAGATGTGGCATTTTAAACTTGCCTTCCTTACCCTCATGATCAGTTCCTATAGCCTTCACATCTACTGAAGGACCCTGAATGTCAACACTGGGTGCTTCAATGTTAAACGCAGGCCTATTAATGTTAGCCTCATCAATTTTGACATATTTTTCCATTACGCATACTTCCACAGACACACTTGGAGTACCAACTCCAACTGTTGGAAGTGTAAATGTCGGCATCTTAAATTTTGATGGTGATCTTTGAACATCCTGTTTGTAAACTGCAATCTCTGGAGCTTTGCTCTCAACTGTAATACCAGGTTCTGTATGTTCAACATAAGGAAGTTTGACTTCTGCTTTAGCTTGAGGCAATGTGAAATCTACATTTTTCTTTGTTAAGCTTAAATGAAATCCAGGCCCTTTTATTTTTGGCATTTTTACACCAAATTCTGGCATTTTAAACTTGTCTCCATGCCCATCAAGGTCCCCTTCAGTCCTTAGAGGTTTCACTTTGAATTCTGGATCGGAAACATCTCTGGTTCCAAGAGAAATTTCACTGGCGTGGGCTTCGGGGAGTTTGACTTTTCCCTCTGGTAGTGAGACATCTACGTCTTCTTTTGATAGGCTGAAGTCCATGTTATGTCCTTTCACCTTTGGCATGGAGATGCCCAGATTTGGGATTTTGCCTGGTGAATTATCTGCTGAATCAATGTATTCAATGCCGTCAATTTCAGGTATTTGGACACCCGACACAACTCCTCCAATCTTTTTACGTGTTTCAGACTTTGACATTTCTTCTTCTTGGAGGAATATTGTCCTTTCTCCTTTTATGCTGTCAATGTTTTGCTCAGAGATATTTTGTTTTGGCAAGTGAATCCCAATGCCAGGAATTGTTATGTCTGGTTTTGCAATCTCAAAGCTCGGCATTGTTATCTTTGCCCTCTTTGTTTTGAATGTTGCTGCAGATATATATTCAGAGTTGATGCCTTGTGTTTCTTGTGTTGGTAAAAGGGTGACTTCTCGTGCACTTTCTCTTCCAGGTATCAGGATATGTTCTCGTTTATACACCTCTTTGTGGCTTTGTTTTGGCTCAGCGTTGTATTCTTTGACAGCTTTTACATCTACCTGAGTCACCACTAACAGTTCCTCTGAGACTAAATCAGCAGGAGTGATCTTTGGTAGTTTGATGGTTGCCTTGGAGACTTCCGGAGAGGCGGTCACATCAAACTTACGTAAGTGCGCGTCATGTTTGGTTTTTGTGGGTGTCTTCACCGATATTCTTTGTGCATTCGCGTCGATCACCGTAATCTCTTCAGGAATCAGCATCCCACTTGTGTCGACCTTCGGCAGCTTGAATCCAGGCAATTTAGAAACGGCCTCTTTCACGCTGTCGACGTCAATCAACAGCTGTACAGTTTCAGCTTGAATGTCCTTGTGATGTCCGGTAAAAAACGTTTTGGGCTCTTTAATTCTTTTAGCCGTGGTTCTCTTCGACATGTCCTCCATACCTGGAATCTCAATGTCTTCCCGTTTAGGAAGTTTTGTTCTTGAAAGACCGCTTTTTGACAGTCGCTCGTAAGGATCTTCTTTCACTTCTCCACCCTCAGTTGTAAGTTGCTCAATTTTAGTTGTGCCTTCTTCAACATTTACATACGTTTGGGGCATTGTTTCCTCACTGGTGATGTCACGGAAGCCTATTTTAGGCAATTTGAATGTTGGATCTTGTTTCTGTTTCATGCTTTTGCCTTTCTTTGTCTTCTCGTCACCTTTCTGTGGAGATTTCTGTATTAATGCGACGTCAGATATCTGAAGTTCCACCTTTGGTACGCTCATGTCGATTTTCGGGGTATTGGCATCAAGTGCAAGTTGATCTTGTAGTTTTGTATAAGATTCAAAACTTGGGATGACATCAGATTTTTCTTTTTCAGGCAGGTCTGCTGCTTCAATGCTTGCCCCCAGCGTTTTCAGTCTTTTTGGTGACGATTTTGCTTTTGCATCTTTCTTGTGGGATTTATCCTTCCCCATAATTTTTATTTTTAATTGAGAAAGCTCTTTCTTCTTCTTCTTCTTTCCATCAGGGGACTTGATCCCAGAGGGACTTTCTTGACCTGCCAGAGCCACAGTTAGATCTTCTGTTTTCAACGTGCCAGCTATGCTGATGAGTTCCACCTTGTGTTGAACGGTTTGAGGTCCAGTAGGTTCTGGATCACGCCTCAAGTCCTCCACTACTTTCAGTTCCTCTGACACGTATACTTGAGGCGTTTCATCTGAGGGGCTTTCAAGGCACTCGGGCGAAAGCATTTGCCCAGACGTCGGTGCGTCTGTGTCCTGGTCTTCAGAGGAACTCACGCGACCTCTCTTTGTCAGACCGGAAATCTTTATTTTATGCTTCTTCTTGCCCTTGAGAGCGTCCTGAGATTTTATAGGTGACTCTGTGTCACTCGTCGTGGGACTGAGCTCCAGCTTCCTCTGCTCGTCGGCCTCAGAGGAGCTGTGAGACCTCGTGAAGCGGGACTTGCGTCCTTTTCCAAAAGAGGGAAACTTGGGCCATGAAATGCGGGCTTCGCCGCGCCTTTTGCTTTTCCTTTGCTCCCTCATCTCCGGAGTGTAGACGTCTTCCTCCTGTTGAGCAACAGACAAATTAAATGTCTTTTCTTTTTTTGTTTGGCTTATCACAAAAAGAGTCTTGACAACATGAGGATAATAGTTACAGGGATGACGGCAGATTCGAAGGCGGATTCGGCCTCTGCGGCGTCGGGTTTGCGTTTCAAGCAGAGCTTCACTTTGTACGCCTGAGCGTGCTCAAGGATCTGAACGGCGTCCTCATATGACATGTTGTCAAAGTACACGGTGGCGCTCAGAATCTGATCACCTGCAGAGACAAGAGCTGAACGTTTAGAAGCACTCCGGTGAGAAGGTCTGTCTGAAGATGAAAACTCTACTTTTACAAGCTTCTTCAGGTTAATGTACATTTATTTATGATTTAAAATAAAACAACAACATTAAACACAAGATAGTTTCATTATTCCACTTTTCTCAATCATATGAGTTCAGTTTGTATTGTAATCAGAAAAGAAAATGTCGCTGTAATTGTTCCTCGTTTACCTTCTTTCAGTTCCATACTTTTGGAGGCCGGTGACTCTGGAACCACTTCCTTGATGAAGATTCCCTCTCTGCCCCCTCCGCCGTACACAAGACCCTCTGCACATCCATCTTGGGCTGTTTTCACCATCACTCCGGACTCGGGGCTGTGGACTTCCTGCCGACACGAATCAAAACAGACGGGTTGAGATCCCTTCACCTTCACCTGTACTCACAGAGAGGAGAAGGTGATTATCAGAACCCTAACCCTGTCAGAACGTCTCACCTTCAGTTTGCTCATTTTTGGAGTTGAGCGCTTCTCAAACATGGACCCGAGCCCAGACCTTTTACCTTTCTTTCCACTCCCACTTTTGTGGTGCGGGTCGTGCTCCGATTCACACTGCAAAGGAAAGAGAAGAAAAGTCTAATTCTAACTAAACGTCACACTGAGAAAAATACTTTCATGAGTGGGAGGAGCTGAGTCTGGATCCATATTACAATATGCAACAATAACAAAACATGACGCCATCTTACACCACACATAGTTGACTGGACACACTGGTCGAGTGACTTTTATTTAATTCCCATTATTATTATTATTATTATTATTATTATTATTAAACAGCTGAATGTGTGTGTGGGAGCTTCATGCAGACGCTGATGCAGTCCAATGGAAATCTTCTTCAATGTTCAATAGTTATTGTTTTACTCATAAAAGGCATTTCTCACACTTTGATTTTAGGACACGATTATCTCCATGTGAGCATAAATGAATCAAACACACGTGTTTGCTTCTCTTGTGTCATAAGATAATTGTTCTAACTTAATTTGTCCTCAACAACATAGACTTGTTGAAGGACCCAGTGTGTTCCAGTAAGCAGGTTACAGGCTGTCGTGACAACCCACTGATCTCATCTCCGCTGGACGTTTGTATGTGACATGAATATATTCAGATTATTCAGGTGCATGTGATCTGTTGTGTTGACCCGGTGTGTTGAGTCCGGTGTGGAAGTGCATGCGTACCTCTTTGTCACTGTCGGGGTATTTTTCGCTCTCAGGGAACTCCTCCACGGGGGACGATCCCTGAGGCCGCGGCCTCTCGGTGAACTGAGATGGGTCGTCACATGTCTGCGTGGACAAAAAGGTCAGTCAGCACGAAAACACACATTTTACTCTAAATGACCCAGAATTTAGTAAATGAACATCATGCTGTATTGAATAAGACTTGAAACTAGAGATTGAGACATCATCTCATGTACAATGTTTACTGAGGGAATAAATCAAGAGAGAGGTAGAGTCGTTTTCTATAGACTTCTATACAAACAGAGGAGTCGCCCCCTGATGGTCAGAGAGAACGCAGCTTTAACATATGAAGCATATGCTTCGATACAACAAGAGGAGTGGTCTCTCCTGGACCCTGGTGGTCAGGAGAGAGAATGCAGCTTTAACACATGAAGCATAGACTTCTATACAACCAGAGGAGTAACTCCCTGGTGGTCAGGAGAGATAATACATTATTGATTATCATAATGAGTTGTCTCAAGTCTAAACAACATCTCCTCTTCTTCAGCTACCTGAGAAACTGTTTTAATGTTAAAACTCTAGAACCTGAAAGGTGTGGAAAAACCTTCTCATAAATAGTGTGATAACACCTCACTATGCCAGGCAGCATTGCTCGGGTGTTTGACTGTATGGCATTTCATAATTGTCACATCAGTAGTGTGTTGGCCGGTCTTGTCAGTCCAAAACCAGCACAAAAAACCTCCAAAATCATTGTATTTATTCTCATATAATCTGGTATAAATATGAGGAACATTCACCAACACTAAACTCATCAGGGTAGCCACAGCCGTACCTTGTGATTAATGCTAAAATAGCATGTTAGAATGCAAACATTAGAATGCTAATATGCTCATTGTTAATAATGTACTAAATGATATGGACATAACTGTAGTCTTCAGTCATCCCAACATCATTATTAATAATTACAGTTGTTGTATTAATAGCATTTTTTCATCCGCAAATATATATATCAGTATATGGAAGTTGACTTTTATTCATATCATATCAGTATATTGAGATATCAGTTTATTGAGTAAAGGAGCTCAAGAAAAGTAAGGTGTGTCTCATTTGGAAGGTGTTGTGTTACTTCCACGTGTCAAATATGTGTAATCAAAATGTAGGTAAATAGTCTTGGATCAGACATTCCTTGTGTACATAGATCAGTGCCCAATACATCGATCGCAGAGGTACTGCGGGTAGATCACGTGCCATTAAAAAAATATATACTTTATCGGCAAAACCCAGCTCCCAGTGTGCAAATTAATGTCAATCACCACGGAAGCTGCGCCCGTAATGGTCGGCCGCTTGAATAGATTTATTCCCAAGTACAGGGAGGACAATATTTTCCCCGACTTCCTTAATTACCACTGCATAATACACCAACAAGCATTATGCGCTACAATGCTAAACATGAAAGAGATCATGGATGTGGCAACGAAGCTCGCCTATTCGAGCGAGAGCTCTTCAAAGACGGCTGTTCTACACACTGATGTGAGATGGCTTAGTAGAGCTCTGTCCAGAGATAAAGGAGTTTCTCTATGTTGTTAAACATGTAATACAACCAACTAAATGACGATCAGTGGCTGCTAGACTTGGCATTTTTAACCGATCTGTTGAATGAGCTTAATTTAGAGCTGCAAGGGAAAGACAAAACCGTGGTTGATATGATCAGCTCAGTTAATGCTTTCGAACGGAAAATGCAACATCTGTCCTCAACATCTGCGCCATGATTTGAGGAACTTCCAAAACCTGGCGTCAGAGCTGGAGACACAACAGAAGGCGTGTGCGCAACTTGACAGTGCTCCCTACACAGAGCTCTACCTACATTAATAATGCTATATATATATATATATATATATATATATATATATATATATATATATATATATATATATATATATATATACATTATATATATATACATTAATAATGCTATATATATATATATATATATATATATATATATATATATATATATAGCATTATTAATGTAGGTAGATCTTTTTGACTTGATCATTTTAAAAGTAGCTCGCAAGCCAAAAAAGTGTGGGCACCCCTGACATAGATTCATAACGGCATGTTTTTAGTTTGAATCTTTATTGACGGATGAAGAAACCAACAGAAAGACATTGTCTAAAAGTGACTCACTGAATCGTCCTCTGTTCCCGGCTCTGGAGCTCTCAGCCTTCGACCAGCTCCTGAAAACACAGAAAGACTGCTTATTATAGTAATATTTCAGTAAATAGCAGAACTTCATTCAATAATATCAGAATCAGAATTGTTTATTTGCCAAATACGTTGCACATCTGACTTGTGAAAGGTGCATAACAATAAACATAGACATAGAATAAAACAATAAAATAATACAAATTCAAATTAAACATTGACCTATAAAAAACTACAATTAAACAATTGTTAAAACAACAATTGTAAAACAATAATTAAAATTAAAATATATACTATGAAATAAAAGCGTATTTTAATAAGAAAAGAAAAGATGTGGGAAAAAAAAGTTATTACTTGATTCTATTGTCGTACATTACATTTTGAAAAGTAGACTTCAGGCCTTTAGAGACCCTGAAGACTCTTGCAGTAGTTTCAGGCTTTAGAGACTCTGAAGACTCCTGCAGTAGTTTCAGGCCTCAGAGACACCGGAGCCCTGATGAGACTATTTAGAGCTCTTCCTGGCAGCGACTCCCCTGGGAAGCCGCCGCCTCCTTCTGTCTGTTAAGTGATCCACGGCATCGATCCACAGACTCCCGGCTCAGCCCCTGAAGGCGGCGGGAAGGGGAAAGTCTGCCTCCACGTGAAGATCGTTATTATTACTTAACCTCTGTTGATTTAAATGCATTTTAAATGAGCAAATCAAGCCGTTTTAATGTGAGAATAACTGAGAATAACTGCATCAGGAGATTATGTATGTTTGTTAGTCATTCAAATGTTTGGGGTATAAAGAAAAAGAACATTTCACAAGGACGGATTGTGGAGAAACAGTTCTGTCCTTTATATTTCTGTGGTTTTGGCTCCTCGTCGGCTCATAAATTCAAGCCATCAAGAGGATCCGGAGGCCTGATTCCACACAGAGATTTAAACAATTTGCATTGCAGATTCACGTGTTTGTTCTGCGGTCCCTGAACTCCCAAAACACTTGATGTTTCCATGTTTTTATGTTTTTTTTAAAATGTTTTTATGTTTTTATCAGCATCGTGACCACTCCCTTCAGCTGCAATGCCGAATGAAAAGGTTAATTTTAACAAAAAAAATACAAAAACATGACATTAAAAATCTTCGGCATACAAGCTTTTGTGGAAGTGATGCGATCAGCCTTTTTACCTGAGAGGTTTCTAAGTTTATTTCATGTTCCCACACGTAAAGACTCAAATCATCAGGAAACAAACTTTGCTCTGGCAAGTAATTGGCAAAATGTATGGTTTTGGGGTTAAATACTTATTTAGAAACATTGAAAATAGGGTAAAATATATTAGAAATTCTGCAATAGGCACAGTATTGAACGTCTGCACTGTGGCCCCGTGGCCCCATCACTGCTTTAATGCATGTCATGTGCAGAGCTCTGCCTGAGTAAGTGCATTAGAGACCTTTAAGAGACCTGTGGTACTAAAAACTAAATAAAAAGCCTCCTCCGGTTTCAGGGTGTGTCGCTGCCTCAAAGGTTTAATCATCCCAGAAAGTTCAAGAAGCTCTGAATGAATTTATGGTTCTGATCCTGCAACAGATCCTGCAACAGAACCTGCAGCATCATCAAGGACGTGAGCGGCACCAAAACGACACCAGAGAGCGTGGATCTGACAGGACGGTGGATTTACCATCATCCTCCTCCTCATCCTCCCTCTCCCTCACCAGCTATGACTGAGAACTCAAAGAAGTCACCGACCTGCTGCTGCTGCTGGTTCAACTCCTGGAAATAAGTTAACATCCAACCTGCCTTCAACCCTTCCTGAGAGCGAGAGCCGGAGTGGCCGAAGACGTCCGCTCAGTGTGAGATGGACCACAGGAGGCGGGACCTGTTGAGGCTGAGTCACACCTTCCCACACAGTAGGAGCTGGATCAAGTTCCAATGTTGACTCTGCACCACTATGACTTAAATAAATAACCTTAGATGTACATGAATCTGTCATTATTTAATGCCACTCCCACTTAAAGGGGAAGCACATCTTAAACAGTCCTCAGTGTTCAAGAGTTTACTTTATAGTAGAACAATAGAACTATTAAACTAAAACCTCAGATTGGATAAAGGCTTTCACCATCGCAGCATGAATTTAATTAATGAAAAGAGACTTAATACATTTAATTAACTAGAATTGAAACTTAATGAGCCTGAGGGGGGGGGGGGGGGGGGGGGGGGGTATTGTAGGGTGGTGAAGTATTAAGTGCTAATGTATCCTTTATATATACACCGCGTTCCACATTATTATGCAAATTACACTTTGCTCAGATTTTCCTAAATAGTAATGCACAGTCAGTCAGTATCAATTTCAAGTCATCAACTGTTAGAGTAAGTCAAATTCTATTGAACAAACCTCCTAATGATAACAGTATTTTTTTCAAAAATAAAAAACTCAAAATGCAGTGTTCCAAATTATTATGCAGAATTTCAGAATTTCAGAGTTTCAAGATATTTTATAAGTTGTAAAGAACAACAAATTGTCATTTGTTGAATTTGCAGCATTAGGAGGTCATATTTACTGAAATCAAGAAAAGTTTGAATCAAAAACATCTTAACAGGTCAAGTTAACATGTTAACATAGGACCCCTTCTTTGATATCAACTTCACAATTCTTGCATCCATTGAACTTGTGAGTTCTTTGATAGTTTCTGCTTTAATGTCTGTGCAGGATGCCATAATAGCCTCCCAGAGCACCTGCTTGGATGTGAACTGCCTTCCACCCACATAGATCTTTTGCTTGATGATACTCCAAAGGTTCTCAATAGGGTTAAGGTCAGGGGAAGATGGGGGCCACACCATGAGTTTCTCTCCTTTTATGCCCATAGCAGCCAATGCCCCAGAGGTATTCTTTGCAGCATGACATGGTGAATTGTCATGCATGAATATGATTTTGCTACGGAAGGCACGGTTCTTCTTTTTGTACCACAGAAGAAAGTGCTCAGTCAGAAACTCTACATACTTTGCCGAGGTCATTTTCACACCGTCAGGGACCCTGAAGGGGCCTACCAGCTCTCTCCCCATGATTCCGGCCCAAAACATGACTCCGCCACCTCCTTGTTGACGTCTCAGCCTTGTTGGGACATGGTGGCCATTCACCAACCATCCACTACTCCATCCATCAGGACCATCAAGGGTTGCACGGCACTCATCCGTAAACAAAACAGTTTGAAAGTTAGTCTTCATGTAGTCCTGAGCCCACTGCAACCTTTTTTGCTTATGAGCTTGGTTTAGGGGTGGCCGAATAACAGGTTTAAGGACACTTGCAAACCTCTTGAGCATCCTACATCTTGAAGTTCGCGAGACTCCAGAGGCACCAGCGGCTTCAAACACCTGTTTGCTGCTATTCAATGGCATTTTAGTGGCTGCTCTCTTAACCCTACGCATTTGTTTGGCAGAAATCTTCCTTATTTTGCCTTTGTCTGAACGAACCCGCTTGTGCTGTGAATCGGTGACAAATTTCTTCACCGTCCGATGATCACGCGCAATTCTTTTGGAAATATCCAATGTTGTGATACCTTGACCAAGGTATTGCACTATTTGCCGCTTTTCAGCAGCAGAGAGATCCTTTTTCTTCCCCATTTTGCCTGAAACATGTAGCTTGCTTAATAATGTGGAACATCCTTCTTAAGAAGTTTTCCTTTGATTGGGCTCACCTGGCAAACTAATTATTATTATTACTATTTGGATGATTTCAATCATCCAAATAGCCCTGAGACACAATACCATCCATGAGTTTCATTGAAAAACCAAAAAATTAATGTTTATGACCCTTAAATACAATTTGCCTAATAATGTGGAACGCGGTGTATACACGCAAATCATGTTTGCATTTCTTTATATTAGTAAAAAAAAACTGTTCCTTTTACTTTATTATTGTCTGACGAACTTCATTTTTGCATCTATGTATACTGTGAATACATCTAAATAAATATAAATTTAAGTGACAAAAAAAATTGCCTTTTCACAGAAGCATTACCATCAATAATAATAACCTAAATTAAAGCTGCTCGCGGGTCGCCGGCTCGCCCGGCCAAGAACGTCTTCCTGGTGGGCGAACGTTCTCAGCAGGACGAGCCAGCGACCCTTCGGCGCCCACCGACGTGCTGGAGCGAGGGCCCGCTCACAGCTGCGAGCAGCTTTAATTTATATATATATATATATATATATATATGTTATATATTTGTTTTATGTATATATATGTATATAAATATATATATATATATATATATATATATATATATATATATATATATATATATATATATACAGATATAAATATATACTAGAAACAAGAAATTACGGAAAAATCACCCAAAACTGAAAATGGCCGACTTCTGATACGGTTTAGAGCATGGTCCCGAGAGAGTTATTTTAAGTTTACATATGGTACATACGCTTACCAAATTGTTTTATTTCTATGTCAAATGTACTCCGAGGGCTGCTTTGTCGAATTTTGTCGAATTTTCCCCTTAGAAGTAAATTGGTCCTTTTCTTCTGCACACAATGTGATATCAACAAGCTTTTGATAACCTTTGATGACATTGAACCAATAATGATCTACAGAGAATATTGTGAGAATTGGATCAGCGTTGAGGAGACGTTGACAATAATATGTTTTACACAAAATTCTAAATGGCGGAAGATCTAAGTAGGCGATGCTTAATGCTCTCAGTGACTGTTTGTAGAGCAGACACAACCGGACATGTGTGCCAAATTTCAGGTAATTCGGTCAAAGGGACTTTCTTTTCAGTTTACATGTGTTACATATGCCTACCAAGTTTCATACATGTAGGTCAACCGAAGCGCTGGGGCTGCTTAATTGAATATTTGTAGGGGCCGCTGTCGAGCCGAATTGCCATTTTGAAGAATTAAAATCATATCAGGTAACTACATCTTTCCCTTTAAATATGCATGCTAAGTTAAGTTATGTTTTGAGCATGTTTAGTCCCTCAAAAGCACCTTCGATGTTGACCACGAAGGATGGGTCGCCACAGCAACAGCGTTACATGAAACATCAAAATCGGACCCAGTATTTAGGAGTAGTGGACAAAAAATAGTTTTACACAAAATAAAAAATGGCAGAAAATCTAAGTAGGCGCATTTTAATGGCACCATTGACTTTTTTGTAGAGCAGTCCCACCCGGTCATGTGTAGTAGTTGAAGTAGTTCTCATGTCATTCACCTCTCCATTCAGGCGGATGTCCAGTGTTCCTCACAGACTACTCTAGAAACTCCTTTCTCAAATATTTGCCATGTGGGTGCTGCAGAGTGCCTGATAACAACTCTCACTGCTCACTCACAAACAGTCAAAATAAAATCACACAGTCAACTTGTTTACTCGTTTGATTTTTCATAGATTAGATTTAGTAAATATGATATTGTAAAGCCACTGGCCGGTGTTCTAACTTGACTTTGCTGGTGATATCCTGGAGCCTTCGTGGTGCACGTCCTGCATGATTCATAATTTGGGTGCAGCTGCAGCTCTGGATTTGGGCGTGGCTCGGCCCTCAGCCCTGCAGTTACAACATTGCCTGGAAGCCCCACCCCCTCACTAAACTCACACAAAGTTACACACAGTTTCCCTGGGAGACGGTTTGTTTGCATCCAAATTATAATGAGATTTGAGTGAAGGAAGTAAAACTAACAGAATTAGATTTCCTGCATTACTGAAGCCGCATGCTTTCAATCTGCTGCAGGGCAAAAGAGAGTTTCATCACAGCTCTGGACCTCTGATCCTAATCTCCCTGCATTCACACGCAATTACAGAAAGAAGCCACAGAGATATTAATATTATTACAGGGCAGCCCCCTCCTCCCTTCTGCACTGTGTTAAACACTGAGAGGAAATCAAGATTACTTAGTTGAGTTAGTTATTTGAAGGGTCTGATATATATATTGTGGTCGTTTATTGAATGCAAGTTATTGAACAGTTGATCACTGTCATGGAAATAGAATCTTGCATACAATAGGGTCCTCCCGGACCCTATTGAAACTATAATGTTTATTTATTTTATTATTGTTATTCCGCCACTTCAACTGCCTTTTTGGGAGCTTTATCATATCCCGAAACTTGTTAAATTTGACATGCATATCAAGAAAATATCAAGAAAAATTTGATATTTTAGGGGTCTGGCATTTGGGTATAAATAAATGACTCAATAGTGCCCCCTAGAATTGTTGTACCATTTGAAAGCTCACATTTATAGCCCACTATGGCCGATTGACTTGAAATTTTACACACATGTCCAGTTCCGTCTGCTCTACAAAAAAGCAATCAGAGCATTAAGCTCCACTTACTTTACCGCGCTACAGTAAATTGGCCAATTTGTCATTGCGCCACCTACTAGCAAAAGGAAATGATACGTTTTATACTTTTATATATTACTCCTAGCCAGTTAACCAGATCAGTCTCAAATTTTGTGAGTAAAGCCTGAAGACATTGATGGTACTTCATCATGAATAATTTATCTTCTCGTTGAACACTTTTGCCGTGGCAACGCATCATTCGCCATGAAAAAAGAAGCAGATTTCTCTGTGGCTTGGGATGGTCATAACCTTATTGAGCTTTCCACGCATGTCAAGGGTGATGGAAATTAATATTTGATATGGCTTCTGGCCTTTGCTGTCATAAATTGTCTCGATAGCGCAGCCTACAACATTTTGACAAAAATTTGACAAAGCAGCGCTCGCAGTACGTTTGACATAGATGTACACAATTTGGTAGGCATATGTATCACATGGAGACTTTAAAAAAAGGCCATGGTCTTAACCCAACTGGAAGTTGGAGATTTCAATTTTTGTCTGATTCTGGTGGACTGTTTGCAAAGCATAATTTCCAGCATCTCTTTGCTTTGTCCAATGGTCGCAGACATTCTCGGCCGCACCCCCGACGCGCAAAAAGATGCGAGGATCCATTCATTAATTTTTTTGTGTTTTTGAGTTCCCTACAGTCTGCGTTTAGTCCAGGTTGAAATGTCTTATTAGAAATAATAGAAATAAATGAAAAACAATATGGAAGTTGATGAAACACCAACAGGTCAAAACTGTTCAACAACAAACAAACAAACAAACAAACAAACACATAAAGTAAACAGTCACCACCCGACAGGTTCACACTAACTCTAACTGACAGCTGCTGCACAAACAAAGTGTTCAGGAGGTGAAATATTGATCCAGAGACTGAAGATTAGTGATCATCAGAGTTTCTGCTGTAAACTAATCTCTCTCTCTCTCTCTCTCTCTCTCTCTCTCTCTTTCTCTCTCTCTCTCTCTCTGTCTGTCCCTCTCTCTCCCTCTCTCTCTCTCTCTGACCTTGAGCAAAGCAGCACAAAGTGCTTCACATCTTCAGGCAGATTTAATTATCAGAAGCATCCAAGGTTAAATGAGGATAATTGTGGGAAATGGAAGCTAGAAACCCGTCAGTATCATCAAACATCATCAAATCATCAAACATCAGCCAGTGCTATAAACATCTGCATATAATAAATAATGTGTAATAAATAACTGCATATACTAAACAATGTGTGATAAACATCTGCAGGAACTATTTCTAGCAAAATGCTGTAAAACCAGTGTCGCCTGAAAAAGCAAGTTGTGCAAGTTTTGCAATTAGATTTCGCGATTAGTTTCTTCTTAGCGTGACAAGCCTCATCATATCATCATATAGCTTCACATATTGCTCTCTGCCCTCTCGTGATCAGACATGTTTATTTACATGGAGATCATCCAACATATGTCACCATGAAGATGGAATACATTTTCCCTCGAATGACTGCGTTTATGAACGTGAAAAATACATAACGCTTTCAGCATCGTGAACTTTCAGAAATGTTCTTATTCTTTAAGGTTACAGGTAGCAGCCCTCTTTCACACAAAGACGCAGCTTTAACAGATGAGAAGGCGGAAGAGTTATGTCGCTTTCTTTTCATGTTTTGTCCCCGACAGGAAGTTACTCTCCATCATTGTTTCTGCCTCAAACGCCTCGAACGCCTCAGACGCCCTCTTGCACCCTGCAGACACACCCAGTGCTCACTGCAGGTCAGCAACACCACTCAGCATCAGCATCAGCACCAGCTGCCTCTCTCACACACACACACACACACACACACACACACAAAACTGCACAGACAACGTCACAGAGAGAAAGATGCCCACCCGTCCCAGAGGCGGCCTGCCAGTTGGGGAATGCCAGGTGGAAACAGTCACACATGATGAGGCGGTGGTAGCAGCAGAGAGGGCGTCCTGGGGCGGGGGGCCGGTGGTGGTGGTGGTCTTAATGGTAACTGTTGTTACTCCTCCACTCGTCCTGAATGCGCTGTGTGAGCAGCTTTAGTCGGAGGATGAGTTGCAGAAATGAGCAGCGAGAGCAGCGAGAGGCTGCTGCTGCTTTCTGTCCGGAGTGAGGATACTCTCTCGCTCGCTGTAAACATGGACCTCCAGTGCAGCGCGGTAATTTAGTTATGGGAGGAGACTCATCCCTCAGTTCTCCCCTCCCTCCTCTTCCTCCTCTTCATCCTCCTCTTCCTCCTCTCTGCTCTGCTCAGTCTAATTGATCGGCCTAATCGGACAAGGACAACCACGATGTCAGCTCCTGGCTCCAGCAGTGTGGGGCAGTTTCTTGACATGGAGCCATAACTCAATTTGTCCCTGTGTACACTCTCAGTTTAAAACATTAACTCACTGTGGAGGAAAGATCACAATCATGTATTGGCCGTTGCACATACAAGGAATTTGACCCGGTGAAAGGTGCACAACAAAAAAGATATAGAATAGAAATAAGAATAATAAAATAAATTTAAAAAATATATAAAATATTTAAAAAATATATATATGTATATCTAAAATAAAAAATGTATACAAAAATTCAAAAAGTTTATAATAAAATAAAATGCAGAACCGGCAGCAGTTAGATAACTATAAACTATAAATAGAGCTGAGTTTGTTGTTGATAAAAGGGTTCTTCATGAATCATAGATGCTAATGGACGGAAGTAGGAAAAATCTACTTCCGTCCATCTTAATAGATATTAGAATTTTTTAACAATATATATGTTGTATGTATATATATATATATATATATATATATATATACGTATATATATATATATATATATATATATATATATATATATATATATATATATATATATATATATACGTATATATATATATATATATATATATATATATATATATATTGTTAAAAAATTCTAATATCTATTAAGATAGTACTAATTTAAAGGTGGATTATTCCTTGAGATGCCTGCTTGCCCTGAAATCCTGAACTGGACTCATTGGGTCTTTTCCCTGAAACAGACATGTGACTTCCAGTGACTCAGCCTATGCATCGGCTGAGTCAGGAGGAGACGTTGTTTCTGGTTTCCTGTTTTATTTTGAAGTCCGTGTCTCTTGTGTCCTCTGTGTCCCTGCACTTCCTGCCCCTGGGATTGTCTGCCCTGTCCCTGATTGTTTCCTGCTGTGTCCAATCACCTGCACCTTCCATGTGTATTTAAACCCTGTTTGTCTCCTGCCCCAGTGTCGGTTCATTCCGGTGTGTATGCCTGTTTTGATCCCTGTGAACCTCTGCACTTGATCTAGTGTTTTGTTTTGGATTAAAACATTTACTTTACACCGTTGTTATCGTTTGGGTCCTCTCTGATACACTCCGTGACAATAAGAGCTCTGTGGCTGCTGTCCAGAACCCCAGGCTGTACCTCCTCAGGAGGGGGTTACCCATGTGGACCCACATCCAGGTGCTGGTTTGCAGGACGACATCTCTGCACAACCCGCCTGTCAGCTTTGGGTCTCAAAAGAAAATCTATCGGGGCGTTTTTGGCCGATATCCCACAAAACATGGACAAATCACTGCACTCAGGTCTGGTGTTTGATGTTCGGGCTAAGTGAGCTTCTGAGAGGGAAGCCAGCGGTGCATTAGTCGGGTCGAGTAGTCGGGTCGATACCGCAGAGAGGCATGGTGGCATGGTGGCGTGATGGCAGGTATCAGGTGTTGTTTGTTCCTCTGAGCTGCTGTTACGTCACGATGCTGAATCACTACGAAGGAACAACAAAGCACTGAATCGAACCTGCTGTGTTTAGTGTGTCCGCTCCACAGTACCTGCTGCTCATCTCATGTTACTGTCAGTGGAAATGACTCATTCATCCCGTTATTCATCGTTATGTTGTGCTTCTATAAAGCTCCTCCAGACGGATGACATCATCTCTTTGCTCTTCTCTTCCGGCCGTGAGCCTCAAAGTGACTCAGCATTTAGTTTTGGCTCAAGTTCAAAAAACATTTCCAAACCCCAAATCAATTTCTGAACAATTTCTGGAGGGAACAGGGAACATACTTCAATGTACTTCATACGTATTTTCTATAAATTCAGGCTTTTTTCCTCATTTATTTTCCGATGGTCTGCGTATTTAATTACATTTATGAAGCATTTATATTAAGCGTGTGTTACGTGAGAAGACAAAAGGACACGAGTCAGAACAACGTGGACATCGACACCCGAGTCAAGAGGCAGATTGTTTATCGCTCTCAGTAACATGACTCAGCGACCTTCAACATGTCTCAAAATCTTACTTATTATGCCTTTTATTATGAATCATTGAGAATCTGGCAAAGAAAGCAATCACTTTCAGCACCAGCTTTCTTTGCATGTGCACATAAACCAAATAAAAACATATTCACACAATCACAAGACAAACCACTCTATTTAATATCCGACCAGCAGATGGTTATCAATATGAATTATGTATATTATATATAAGAGTAAGACTAGGCACAAATGAACCCTTTATATATATATAAATGAAGAAGAAATTCATAAGAAGTTCATAAAAGCTGCAGAAACATCGACATAATGTGGGGTAACATTTTAATTTAATATGGAAAACAGCTGATTATTTACACAATGTCTTGTGTGTTGGTCTGCCTCTTATTGTACTGAGTTATAATCTATTTATATTTAATCATTTATTTTGTGTTTGTGTGAAGCACTTTGTAACTGTGTTTTTAAAGTGCGATATAAACTAGAAATTGCATTTCCTGCCGAAAATACGTTGGAATGCTAAAAGCTGAAGCTTAAAGCTGAAATATTTGAAAAGATAGCTGAATATAGCTGAAAATAGCTGAATATAGCTGAAAATAGCTGAATATATTATTGAAAATAGCTGAAAAAAACTGAATATATTATTGAAAATTGCTGAAAAAAAACGGTTTCAAATTGAACCGGTATACCGCACAGCCCTATGTGTAATGTTCTGGTCAAAAAATCGTATTGGTTCAAATAAATTCATTGCATATGAGTTCATATAAACATTACAAATAAGTTTAAATAATTAATATGTTTTAAGTTCAATACAAAGAATGGAGTTAGTACTATTCATTTATTTACTTAAGTACTGTATACCTAACAATAAATACTTGAGTTAGGAGTACTCCATTTAAGCATTTTTTTTCACTAAAAGGATTTGAGGTATTTAACTTAAATGGTCCAAGGCAATCAGTTTCCTTAAACTATTTGAGTTGACTTAACTCATCAGGTTTTACAGTGTGTTTTTGTACATGTGTGTATGTCTTTGTGTGTGAGTGTGTATTAGGCCTGTGCAGTATACAGGTTTCAGACTTCCATAAAGTATGAATTTTTCACATACCATCATACCAGTGCTTAGACATAACAACTGTTGTTGCTGTAAGGCAGCCAGCATATTTTATTTTTCACAGGTCAATGCTGAGGGCACAGCGAAGCTACTTATCTGTCAGGTATGCTAGCTTCAGTCATGGTTCAAAATTACACCGCCAAAGTGCATGCTGGGACAGGCCAGTTGTAGCAGGTTGGGCGGCGAACAGCTGTTTGTGTGGCGTGTCTTCCGGTCTGTCTCTTCCGGTCTGTCTCTTCCTGTTTTTTGTGTGCAAGCTTTACCCAGCATGCCCGCGGTGTAATTTTATAACCTTGACTAAAGTTTGAAGCATGACTGAAGTTAGAACCCTGACACATAAGTAGCTCCACTGCGCTCTTAACGTTAAGCTGCGAAAAATAAATGTTGCTCCTTGCTGTAATGACGGCTCGCTGACAGCACCGCTGTCTAGTGTTACTCAGTAAACAAATACTGTGATACTGCCAGAATCTTACAAAATACCACCATATGAATTATTGGCTATACCACCCAGCCCTAGTGTGTGTGTGTGTGTGTGTGTGTGTGTGTGTGTGTGTGTGTGTGTGTGTCTGTGTGTCTGTGTTTGTGTCTCTCTCTGTGTGTCTGTGTGTGTGTGTGTGTGTGTGTGTGTGTGTGTGTGTGTGTGTGTGTGTGTGTGTGTGTGTGTGTGTGTGTGTGTGTGTGTGTGTGTGCGTGTTACACCCAGACCTTCTGGGTACTTCAGTGTTCACTGTCTGTGTCTGTTGTGCTGTCTGTCACTCACCTTGTCTCTCGTTCCAGACTCCTCCCCCCTCGTGTGCCGCCCTCCTGTGTGATTGCAAGCCCCGCCCTCATTGTTTCCACCTGTGTCTCATTCCCTTGTGTATTTAGTCTGTGTCAACTCCTTGTCCTGGGCGAGTTTGTCTTTTGACGTCCTGCATGTGAAATCCAGTAAAACTTGCCTTTTTTGAATCAAACTGCCTTGTGTCTGCTTGTGGGTCCAGCCACCGTGGTCCGGTACATAACTGTGTGTGTGTGTGTGTCTGGCATCAAATTCACTTTTCTTCCTCTCTACTAAGAGCATGTAGTTGCTCTCTGTGTGTGTCCTCTCTTTGTATGATATAGCAGTTTGAGTGTGTGAAGCTGCACTGATTAGTTAATTTGATGCACCTATTGAGTGACAGACTGAGAATTTGCTTTGAAGATGATGCCCATTGACTCCAATGCATTTTTTTCTTCATAAAAAGCTTAATATTTCAAGAACTTCAAAGGCAAGATGACAACATAATGATACTTCCTGAGAGATAAGACTCTTTCGAACACGTCGAGGTTGTTTGTGGGTATGTAGGTTACACAATGTGTCTCTAGTTGCAATTTTCGAAATCAGGTACGATCGTCAGGGGGAGACAGAATAGGAGGGAGATTTAACATGGCGGCGTATGGAAGAGAGAGGAGGATTTGCTCTCACAATCAGTCGGATTTAAACACGTCTGAATCTGTTGGATTCAAATCAACCCAAGTTTACGACATAAGACAAGATTTCCTACGTTTTGATATATAAATTATGCCCAAAAAGTTAGTATTGTGGAGTAGATGGCAAAAGACAGATATTTTTTCCACGAAATCCTGAATCCTCTCCTCTAGCTGTGACATCACCACTCTAAGCTGTGCAATACACACCCATGTTAAAGTCAGAAAAGTTAGCTGAAAATAGCAGAACATAACTGAATATAGCTGAATATAAAAAATATGAAATTATAGAATAATAGCTGAAGGTTTTGTCAACATTTGAACGTTTAAAAGGTGTCTGTAGCTGAATGAACCCTAGGGCTCCTTCAGGTGTTCTACAGCTCATATGACCTTGATATGAATACCAGCCCCTATTGTCCTTGATCTCTAAAGAATCAGCAACTCCTTGACTTAAAAAAAAAAAAAAGAAGTGCACGAGACCGTATTACCACGTGCACGCGCGCGGCCGTTCACGCGCGCGCACGCGAAATAGCACGCGGCCGTTCACGTGCGCACGCGCGGCCGTTCACGCGCACATAGACAGTCAGTGATCTTAGTCTAACACAAAGCTAACTTCAAATTCACTTCCTCCATCAACAGCTGCAATATGTGTGTGTGTGTCCCCACAAGGTCGTTAAAACAAGAATGAGTGTGAAGCTCCACTGATTAGTTAACTTGAAGCACCTGTGTCATGAGTGAGACTGCTTTGAAGATGACCTCCATAGACTTCAATGCATTATTTGTTTTCATAAAAAGCTTAATATCTCAAGAACTTCAAAGGCAACATGCCAAAATAATTATATTTTCTGAGAGATAAGACTTTTGCGAACGCGTCAATGTTGTTTGTGTAACCTACAGACCCACAATGTGTCTCTAGTTGCAGTTTCAAAATCAGGTACGACTGTCAGGGTGAAGACATTTTGGAGGGAGATTTAACATGGCGGTGAATGGAGGAAGGAGAGGACCACCTCTCACTTATAGTCTGATTTAAACATGTCTGAATCTGTTGGATTCAAATCGACCCAATTTTACGAAGACAGACAAGATTTCCTACGTTTTGATGTATAAATTATGCCCAAAAAGTTAGTATTGTGGAGTAGATGGCAAAAAGCAAATACTTTAATCACGAAATCTGGAAGGCTCTGTCCACTCAAGCTGTGACATCACGCACTCTAAGCAGCGCAATACACACCCATGTTAAACTTAGAAAAGGTTGGAAAAAAGCATAAAACAAAAACGCTGACAGTTAAAAGAGTATTACAGATATCAAAAAGCTGAGTCATACGGTAACAGCTGAAGGTTTTGTCAACATTTTAAAGGTGAAATGGTGTCTCTACCTGAAATCATGGCGAACCCTTTAGCTTTTGAAGTTGAAGAAGTTGAAGCGGATTTAAAGACTTTCTTCATAGGATTCCATTCATTTTTATTTTCATAGAAAGCTTAATGATTTGAATATTTGAAAAAATATAAAAAATATGAAATTGCAGAATAATAGCTGAAGGTTTTGTCAACATTTGAAAGTTTAAATGGTGTATTTAGCTGAACGTATGCAGAACCTGTAAGCGTTTGAAGTTGAAGAGGATTTGAAGATTTCCCCCATCCGCTGCCATTCATTTGAATTTTCATAAAAAGCTTAATAATTCAAAGATTTGAAAAGTCAGAAATATGAAAGGTCATAGCCATCGTCTCCTTAATGAGCTGAATATTTTAATATTTGAATGGTTTCTATAGCTTAATATATGAAGGAGGAGATGATATTCAAAATACGTACGGAAGAAATAGAATAAGATGAAGAAGAAGAAGAAGAAGTTGAACTAGAAAATTTCGCAAGAAATTTTGAAAGTGTGGCTACTACTGCCGTAAGACGTCGCAATATATATACATTACCGGTAGTGAGATGTGTTATTGAGGTTATTGAGGTACATATATGCCAACATTAGCTGTGAGGGCTTGATGGTGTCAATAGGAATGGGACAGCACTTTGCTGCAACATATCACGTGATTACATACAAAAATATTGTGTACAATTGTGTATTTATTTTCTATTTAATACAATAATTCTCATTTGAGCTTTATGTTAAGATACAGTTAATTCATGGGGCTTTTATTTTGAAAGGGAAGACAGAAAGACAGACAGGTAGACAGACAGGAGGCGTTACAATGCCTCCTGTCTGTCATATGTGTGTTCAGATTTTCTCCCAAACCATCTGTTAAACACCAGATTTAGAGGCAAAAACATGCTCAAATCTCTAATAGAGTACATTCACCAGAGAGGAAACGAGCAGCCGATCGCAATGGTATGCTTGATTATTTTTCTGGACTTAATGTGAGCGTCAGTGGAGCTGTTAGTTCAAAATACGTACGGAAGAAATAGAATAATAAGATGAAGAAGAAGAAGAAGTTGAACTAGAAATTGCATTTCCTGCTGAAAATGCGTTGGAATGCTAAAAGCTGAAGCTTAAAGCTGAAATATTTGAAAAGATAGCTGAAAATAGCAGAAAATAACTGAATATAGCTGAATATAAAAAATATGAAATTATAGAATAATAGCTGAAGGTTTTGTCAACATGTGAACGTTTAAAAAGTGTCTGTAGCTGAATTAACCCTAGGGCTCCTTCAGGTGTTCTACAGCTCATATGACCTTGATATGAATACCAGCCCCTATTGTCCCTGATCTCTAAAGAATCAGCAACTCCTTGACTTAAAAAAAAAAAAAAAAAAAAAAAAAAAGTGCACGAGACGTATTACCACGTGCATGCGCACGGCTGTTCACGCACGCGAACGTACACGCGACCGTAACACGTGTGCGCACACACACGCACATAGACAAAAACAGGGAGTTAGCTTAGTCAAACACAAAGCTAACTTCCTGCTAGCAATGAAATTCACCTCCTCTCCACAAACAGCTGCTTCTCTGTGTGTGTGTGTGTGTGTGTGTGTGTGTGTGTGTGTGTGTGTGTGTGTGTGTGTGTGTGTGTGATAATAACAAAGTAAAAAAAAGTTTATAAAAAAAAGTCCTATTGTCCTTGATCTCTAAAGAATCAGCAACTCCTTGACAAAGTCAAGGAGTTGCTTTGTCAAGGAGTTGCTGAAAAAAAAAAAAAAAGTGCACGTGACCGTATTACCGCGTGCGCGCGCACGGTCGTTCACGCGCGCGCACGCGAAATTGCATGCGGCCGTTTACGTGCGCACGCGCGGCCGTTCACACGCACATAGACACACAGTCAGTTAACTTTGTCTAACACAAAGCTAACTTCTTGCTAGCAATCAAATACACTTCTCTGTCTCTCCACCATGTTCACGTGACTAATTACACACGCGCACACACACACACGCGCGCGCACTTAGACACACACACAGTCAGGATGTCAGCTGACCAACTGACAGTTCCTCCTGCGTCTGTGGGCGCGTGTCTTGTTGCCATGGTAGCAGTCTTGATTAGCTAACTTGAAACACCTGTGTCACGGAGCAGAGGAGAGGAGACTTGACTGCTGATTTAATGACAAAACAACCTTTCAAACTATTGTATTTGACAGACAACCGTGAATCCCATCGCGAAAATAACGTGATCATGAGAAGCACGAGACTTCTGAGAACGTTTCCGTCTACTTAAATATTTGTAAGGATTTAGAAATGAGATCGTAAATCCAGTTTATAAAGTGCTCACGTTTGTGTCATGAGAAAAAATTGTGGTTCGAATTAACATGGCGGTTGATGGAGCAGTTGGCCGGACTTCATGTCGCTTTCAGGCTTGCTGACAAAAAAGTATAAGTTTGTTGGATTCCACGACGCATGTGTACCACAAGCACAATATTTCCTACGTTTTGATGTATAAATTATGCCTCAAAAGTAAATATTGTGGAGTGAATGGCAAAATACAAATACAAATACAGGAGTTAGTAAAAAAATCATTCTCACTCTAGCGATGACATCACCACTCTAACCTGCCCCATACACACCCATTGTAAACTCTGAAATGGTCCCAGAATTTTCCTAAACTTGAACAATAATTACATGAAAACTGTGCTAGCTATCAAAAAATACCCAATTGGGCAAATATACTGCAGACTTTTTTCAACGTTTTAAACTTTAAATCATTTCTCTACGTTAAATTATGGCGAGTCACTGTGGGCAGAAAGATGAGTGTTTTTTTTTGCTCTCTTCACGCCGAAACTCCATTCAAGTGAATGGGACAATTTCTCGCCGTCTTTCGCGCTTTTCGGGAAAACGGCCGGTTGAATCTCTTAGAAAAGTCATTCCGCGCGATTCCCGATCAGGCCGCACGTTTTGATGTATTTTGACGCATGTGCTGGCAACGCTGTGGGAGGAGATACGGTCCAAAGTTTTGCGGAATAAGAAGAAATATAGTCAACAATAAGCCCGCAGGAGAACATGAAGTGGGCTTTGCCCAGGGGTCTATGACCCCTGGAGCTGAAGCCACACTTAACTAGAAATTGCATTTCCTGCTGAAAATGCGTTGGAATGCTAAAAGCTGAAGCTTAAAGCTGAAATATTTGAAAGGATAGCTGAAAATAGCAGAATATAGTTGAATTTAGCAGAAAATAGCAGAAAATAGCTGAATATAAAAAATATGAAATTATAGAATAATAGCTGAATTTTTTGTCAACATTTGAATGTTTAAAAGGTGTCTGTAGCTGAACGTATGCAGAACCTGTACGCTTTAGAAGTTGAAGAGGATTTTTAAATTTCCTCCATCGGATCCGTTCATTTAAATTTTCATGAAAAGATTAATAATTCAAAAATTGGAAAAGTCAGAAACATGAAAAGGTCATTGCCATTGTGTCCTAAGGAGCTGGACATTTTAATAGCTGAGCGGTTTCTGTAGCTGAATATATGAAGGAGAAGAGATGGAAAATGCTAAAAGCTGAAGCTTAAAGCTTAAATATTTGAAAAGATAGCTGAATATAAAAAATAAGAAATTATAGAATAATAGCTGAAGATTTTGTCAACATTTGAACATTTAAAAAGTGTCTGTAGCTGAATGAACCCTAGGGCTTCTTCAGGTGTTCTACAGCTCATATGACCTTGATATGTATACCAGCCCCTATTGTCCTTGATCTCAAAAGAATCAGCAACTCCTTGACTTAAAAAAAAAAAAAAAAAAAAAAAGTGCATGAGACCGTATAACCACGTGCACGCGCGCGGCCGTTCACGCGCGCGCACGCGAAATAGCACGCGGCCGTTTACGTGCGCACGAGCGGCCGTTCACGCGTACATAGACACACAAGTGATCTTAGTCTAACACAAAGCTCATGCTAGCAATCATTCACTTCCTCCACCAACAGCCTGTGTGTGTCCCCACAAGGTCGTTAAAACAAGAATGAGTGTGAAGCTCCACTGATTAGTTAACTTGAAGCACCTGTGTCATGAGTGAGACTGCTTTGAAGATGACCTCCATAGACTTCAATGCATTATTTGTTTTCAGAAAAAGCTTAATATCTCAAGAACTTCAAAGGCAACATGCCAAAATAATTATATTTTCTGAGAGATAAGACTTTTGCGAACGCGTCGATGTTGTTTGTGTAACCTACAGACCCACAATGTGTCTGTAGTTGCAGTTTCTAAATCAGGTACGAACATCAGCGGGGAGACATTTTGGAGGGAGATGTAACATGGCGGTGAATGGAGGAAGGAGAGGACCACCTCTCACTCATAGTCTGATTTAAACACGTCTGAATCTGTTGGATTCAAATCGACCCAATTTTACGAAGCACGACAAGATTTCCTACGTTTTGATGTATAAATTATGCCCAAAAAGTTAGTATTGTGGAGTAGATGGCAAAAAGCAAATACTTTTTAAAGCTTAAATATTTTTCTCTGTCCCCTCTGGCTGTGACATCACTCACTCTAAGCAGCGCAATACACACCCATGTTAAACTCAGAAAAGGTCTGAAAAAACATAAAACAAAAACGCAGACAGTTAAAAGACTATTACAGATATCAAAAAGCTGAGTCATACGGTAACAGCTGAAGGTTTTGTCAACATTTTAAAGGTGAAATGGTGTCTCTACCTGAAAGCATGGCGAACCCTTTAACTTTTGAAGTTGAAGAAGTTTAAGCGGATTTGAAGACTTCCTTCATAGGATTCCATTCATTATTTTTTTCATAAAAAGCTTAATAATTTGAATATTTGAAAGAATATCCAAAATATGAAATTACAGAATAATAGCTGAAGGTTTTGTCAACATTTGAAAGTTTAAATGGTGTATTTAGCTGAACGTATGCAGAACCTGTACGCGTTTGAAGTTGAAGAGGATTTGAAGATTTCCCCCATCCGTGGCCATTCATTTTAATTTTCATAAAAAGCTTAATAATTCAAAAATTTGAAAAGTCAGAAATATGAAAAGTCATAGCCATCGTCTCCTTAATGAGCTGAATATTTTAATATTTGAATGGTTTCTATAGCTTAATATATGAAGGAGGAGATGATATTCAAAATACGTACGGAAGAAATAGAAGAAGAAGAAGAAGAAGAAGAAGAAGATGAAGAAGTTGAATAAAGAAGAGGATAACAATAGTTGGACTGCTGAAGCATTCCAACTAATAAAGAAGAGGATAACAATAGTTGGACTGCTGAAGCATTCCAACTAATGAAGAAGAAGAAGAAGAAGAAGTTGAACTAGAAAATTTCGCAAGAAATTTTGAAAGTGTGAAAGTGTGAAAAGTGCTCCTCCGTGAATCGCCACCTTAACGTGGTGGAGGAGTTTGAGTGGCTCAGTGATCCTGGGAGCTATGTTGTCTGGGGCGTCAGCCCCTGGTAGGGTCTCCCAAGGCAAACAGGTCTCGGGGGAGAGCCCAGACTAAGAGCGGTTCAAAAAACCCCGATGAATTACGGCCCACGGATTGTAGCAACCTCGCCCGGACAAGGGAAACCGGGGCACCCTCCCGGAGCCAGACCCAGGAGGGGAGCTCGTCAGCGAGCGTCTGGTGGCCGGGCTTTCGCCCATGGGGCCCGGTCGGGCTCAGCCCGAAAAAAGATCATGGACCAGCAACCCTGTGGACTCACCACCCGCAGGGGGAAGCATCGGGGTCGGGTGCTATGCAGACCGGGCGGCGGGCCAGGCAGGAGACCTGGGCGAGCCGATCGCCGGCAGCATAGACTAGCTCTAGGGACGTGGAACGTCACCTCGCTAGCGGGGAAAGAGCCGGAGCTGGTGCAGGAGGTGGAGCGGGTACCAGCTAGATATAGTTGGGCTCACCTCCACGCACAGCACGGGCTCTGGAACCCAGCTCCTGGAGAAGGGTTGGACTCTGTCCTTTTCTGGAGTTGCCCAGGGTGAGAGGCGCCGGGCGGGAGTGGGGATACTCACAAGCCCCCGGCTGAGCACCGCTATGTTGGAGTTTTCCCCGGAGAACGAGAGGGTCGCCTCCCTGCGCCTACGGGTTGCGGGGAGTAAGGCTCTGACTGTTGTTTGTGCTTATGCACCGAACAGCATTTCAGAGTATCCGGCCTTCTTGGAGTCGGTGGGAGGGGTACTGGAAAGGGCCCCGCCTGCCGACTCCATAGTTCTCCTGGGAGACTTCAACGCTCACGTGGGCAATGACAGAGAAACCTGGCGGGGCGTGATTGGGAGGAACGGCTTGCCCGATCTGAACCCGAACGGTGCTTTGTTGTTGGACTTCTGTGCTAGCCACAGTTTGTCCATAACAAACACCATGTTCGAGCATAAGGTGGCTCATAAGTGTACCTGGTACCAGAACACCTTAGGCCGGAGATCAATGATCGACTTTGTAGTCGTATCATCTGATCTGCGGCCGTATGTCTTGGACACTCGGGTGAAGAGAGGAGCAGAGCTGTCAACTGATCACCATCTGGTGGTGAGTTGGATCAGATGGCGGGGGAGTCGGCTAGAAAGACCTGGCAAGCCCAAACGTGTAGTGAGGGTGAACTGGGAACGTCTGGCAGAGGATCCTGTCCGGGAGGTCTTCAACTCCCACCTCCGGAAGAGCTTCTCACAGATCCCGAGGGAGGCTGGGGACATGGAATCCGAGTGGACCATGTTCAAAGCCTCTATTGTGGACGCGGCCGTTAGGAGCTGTGGTCGGAAGGTCATCGGTGCCTGTCGTGGCGGCAACCCGAGAACCCGGTGGTGGACACCGGGGGTGAGGGAAGCCGTCAAACTGAAGAAGGAGGCCTTTCGGGCCTGGCTGGCCCAGGGGTCTCCTGAAGCAGCTGACAGGTACCGGCAAGCCAGAAGGGCTGCAGCTGCGAAGGTCGCGGATGCTAAAACTCGGGCATGGGAGGAGTTTGGGGAGGCCATGGAGAAGGACTTTCGGTTGGCCTCAAGGAAGTTCTGGCAAACCATCCGACGGCTCAGGAAGGGAAAGCAGGGCCTACCCCAGGCTGTTCTCAGCGTGGGGGGGGAACTGCTGACCCGGACTGTGGACATCGTCGGGCGGTGGAAAGAGCACTTTGAGGAACTCCTAAACCCGGCCAACATGTCCCCTGGAGAGGGGGCAGCGCCTGAAGTCCTTGGGGTGGTTGCACCCATATCCCTGGCAGAGGTCACTAAGGTAGTCAAAAAGCTCCTTGGTGGCAAGGCGCCGGGGGTGGATGAGATTCGCCCTGAGATGCTGAAGGCGCTGGACATTGTTGGGCTGTCTTGGCTGACACGCCTTTGCAGTGTCGCATGGGGGTCGGGAACAGTGCCCATGGACTGGCAGACCGGGGTGGTGGTTCCCATCTTCAAGAAGGGGGACCGGAGAGTGTGCTCGAACTATCGTGGTATCACACTGCTCAGCCTCCCGGGAAAAGCTTATGCCAGGGTGCTGGAAAGGAGGCTCCGACCGCTTGTCGAACCTCAGATTCAAGACGAACAGTGTGGATTCCGTCCCGGCCGTGGAACAGTGGACCAGCTCTTTACCCTCGCAGGACTACTGGAGGGGTCCTGGGAGTTTGCCCAACCAGTCTACATGTGCTTTGTGGACTTGGAAAAGGCTTTCGACCGGGTCCCTCGGGGGGTTTTGTGGGGGGTGCTGCGGGAGTATGGGGTGCCGGACCCGTTGGCACGGGCCATCCGGTCTCTGTACGCCTGCAGTAGGAGCTGTGTTCGTATCCTCGGTAGTAAGTCAGACACGTTCCCGGTGGGTGTTGGTCTCCGCCAGGGCTGCCCTTTATCACCGGTCCTGTTCGTGACTTTCATGGACAGGATATCTAGGCGCAGCCAGGGGGCGGAGAAGATCCGGTTCGGGAATCTCGGGATCGCATCTCTGCTGTTCGCGGATGATGTGGTCCTGTTTGCTTCCTCGGACCGTGACCTCCAGCATTCACTGGGGCGTTTTGCAGCCGAGTGTGAAGCGGCAGGGATGAGAGTTAGCACCTCCAAATCTGAGGCCATGGTGCTCTGCCGGAAACCGGTGGACTGCTCCCTCCAGGTGGGGACAAACTGCCTACCCCAAGCGAAGGAGTTCAAGTATCTCGGGGTCTTGTTCACGAGTGAGGGTAAGGTGGAGCGTGAGATCGATAGGCGGATCGGTGCGGCTGCAGCAGTAAAACAGGCGCTGTACCGGTCCGTCTTGGTGAAGAGGGAGCTGAGCCGGAAGGCGAAGCTCTCCATTTACTGGTCGGTCTACGTTCCAACCCTCACCTATGGTCACGAACTCTGGGTCGTGACCGAAAGAACGAGGTCTCGGATACAAGCGGCCGAAATGAGCTTCCTCCGTAGAGTGGCCGGGCTCAGCCTTAGAGATAGGGTAAGGAGCTCGGACATCAGGAGGGAGCTTGGAGTCGAGTCGCTGCTCCTTCGTGTCGAAAGGAGTCAGCTGAGGTGGTTCGGGCATCTAGTCAGGATGCCTCCTGGACGCCTCCCATTAGAGGTTTTCCAGGCACGTCCAACTGGTAGGAGGCCCCGGGGAAGACCGAGGACACGCTGGAGGGATTATATCTCCCGGCTGGCCTTGGAACGCCTCGGGGTCCCCCAGGATGAGCTGGAAAGTGTTGCGGGTGAGAGGGAAGCCTGGGTCGGCCTGCTGAACCTGCTGCCACCGCGACCCGACCCCGGATAAGCGGTCGAAAATGGATGGATGGATGGATGGCTACTACTGCCGTAAGACGTCGCAATATATATACATTACCGGTAGTGAGATGTGTTATTGAGGTTATTGAGGTACATATATGCCAACATTAGCTGTGAGGACTTGATGGTGTCAATATGAATGGGACAGCACTTTGCTGCAACATATCACGTGATTACATCAAAAAATATTGTGTACAATTGTGTATTTATTTTCTATTTAATACAATAATTCTCATTTGAGCTTTATGTTAAGATACAGTTAATTCATGGGGCTTTTATTTTGAAAGGGAAGACAGAAAGACAGACAGGTAGACAGACAGGAGGCGTTACAATGCCTCCTGTCTGTCATATGTGTGTTCAGATTTTCTACCAAACCATCTGTTAAACACCAGATTTAGAGGCAAAAACATGCTCAAATCTCTAATAGAGTACATTCACCAGAGAGGAAACGGACTTAACGTGAGCGTCAGTGGAGCTGTTAGTCCTGATTCAAAGTGACATACATATGCGCGCGCACACGCGCGCACACGCGGCCGTATTAAAACGCGCGGACGTTCACGCGCACGCGCGGACGTTCACGCGCACATAGACACACACACAGTCAGTTAACTTTGTCTCACACTCAGTCTCACACAAAGCTAACTTCTTGCTAACTTCTCTGTCTCTCCTCCATGTTGACGTGACTGTAATTACACACGCGCACACACACACACGCGCGCACTTAGACACACACACAGTCAGGATGTCAGCTGACCAACTGACAGTTCCTCCTGCGTCTGTGTGCGCGTGTCAACGGTTGCCATGGTAGCAGTCTTGATTAGCTAACTTGAAACACCTGTGTCACTGTCACGGAGCAGAGACTTGACTGATTTAATGACAAAACAACCTTTCAAACTATTGTATTTGACAGACAACCGTGAATCCCATCGCGAAAATAACGTCATCATGAGAAGCACAAGACTTCTGAGAACGTTTCCGTCTACTTAAATATTTGTAAGGATTTAGAAATGAGATCGTAACTTCAGTTTATAAAGCGCTCACGTTTCCATCATGAGAGAACATTGTGGTCAGATTTAACATGGAGGTTGATGGAGCAGTTGGTCGGACTTCATGTCGCTTTCAGGCTTGCTGACAAAACAGTATACGTTTGTTGGATTCCACGACGGATGTGTACCACAAGCACAATATTTCCGACGTTTTCATATATAAATTATGCCTCAAAAGTAAATATTGTGTAGTGAATGGAAAAATACAAATATTTTTTCCGCAAGAGTCTGAAGGTCCTCCGTGCTCTAGCGATGACATCACCACTCTAACCTGCGCCATACACACCCATTGTAAACTCTGAAATGGTCCCCAAATTTTCCTAAACTTGAACAATAATTACATGAAAACTGTGCTAGCTATCAAAAAATGCCCAATTGGGCAAATAAACTCCAGACTTTTGTCAACGTTTGACGGTAATAACACGTGCGCGCGGCCATTCGCGCGCGCACGCACACACGCGCACATAGACAAACACAGTGGGTCAATCCCAATCTCCCCCCTAAACCCTCAAACCCTGAACCCTAAGGGGCCGTTCACACCAGACGCGACTCTCAAAAACGTGTCGCTACCAAAACCATTGTTTTCCTATGGTACGGCGCGTCTTTCAGGAGCGCCTTTTAAATGCCGCGCGTCGCGTTTTTCTAGCGTTTTTTCGGCGCGCCTAAAAGTTGAAATATTCTCAACTTTTAAGCGCCTTGCGCGGAGTCGCACAGCTCATCAATGTCAGTGTGTATCGCCTGGTTGCGCACGCAGCTCCGCTCCACAGGCGCACCGGGCTGTTTTGCCCGGCGAGTTTTTGCCAAGGCGTTTTAGAGGCGACTGCGCTTTTAAAAGTCGCGTCTGGTGTGAACGGGCCCTAAGGCACTCACTGACTTCAGCTGCTAAGTGGCTGAGTGTGAGAGGCTGTGAGGGCTTGGACTGGTGTGAATATGAATGGGACAGCACTTTGCTGCAACATCACATGACCACATACACAAATATTGTGTACAATTGTGTATTTATTTTATACTTTTTATTCACTGATTTGAACGTCTTCCTCACGAGATGAGAAGTCATTTTAAATGATCTATTTACTCGTTTTGTCAAAACGAAATGTTTGATGAATGTAAAAAAAATATTTATATATATATATATATATATATTTTTTTTTTTTTTTTTCTTCTGCTTGCTTTCCTCTGATTTCATGTGTTTTTATGTTCCATCTTTAATCCGTAATGTTATAGTGTATGTTATCGGGCTGAACGCCCACATGTCTCTTTGTTCACCTTTCTTTTTTTTTTACGTCTTTATGCTTCCATTGGGAACTGCGTGTTTAACGTCAAATTGCTATGAACTGTGGGTAATTCCCTTATGGAAAGGGTTCATAAAGGGCTCAAAATGTCTGCCAAAGAGCCCTCGAGCACTCGACGATGTGACAATGGGACAGCCCTAAACCCTCACGGACTTCGCGGGAGCGCGCCTCAAAGTCCGTGAGTCCGTAAGGGTGGAGATCTTGACTGGCCCAGTGAGTTAGCTTAGTCTAACACAAAGCTAACTTCCTGCTAGCAATCAAATTCACTTCCTCCACCAACAGCTGCAGCTGCTTTTGTGTGTGTGTGTGTTTGTGTGTGTGTGTGTGTGTGTGTGTGTGTGTGTGTGGAATAAAGAAGAGGATAACAATAGTTGGACTGCTGAAGCATTCCAACTAATAAGTTTAATAAAGAAGAGGATAACAATAGTTGGACTGCTGAAGCATTCCAACTAATAAGTTTAATAAAGAAGAGGATAACAATAGTTGGACTGCTGAAGCATTCCAACTAATAAGTTAAATAAAGAAGAGGATAACAATAGTTGGACTGCTGAAGCATTCCAACTAATAAAGAAGTGGATAACAATAGTTGGAATGCTTCAATGCTGAAGCATTCCAACTAATAAAGCTTTCCTTATAAATAGCAGCACATGTGACACATGGAACAGCTGCTAAAACAAAACAAAAGACTTTCACACGTCATTTGATCAATTGTTACAATAACAGCTGCTTTAAAGTTCATTAAAGTATAATATATGAATGAACTGGAGTCACTATTAACACATTTCGACTTAAAGAGATATTCCCTATCAGACGTCTGAGCGTCACATACAAGAAAACCATTTTCCATGTTGGTTTCAACCGTTTGAAAAGCTCCTCGCCGGCTTTGAAGCTTTGGAGCCGTGACGATGGATTTGTTGCCGTCAAGCTGCTGTGAAAAGGTCCGGCTGAGCTCTTCAGTATATATATATATATATATATATATATATATATATATATATATATATATATATATATATATATATTGTAGAAGCCACTTGAGAGCGTTCAGTTCCACTAAACACGCCGAGGAAAAAAGCCGGCATCACATGTCAATGTAGCCTTGTGACACACACAAACACACACACACACACACCACATGCTTCACACTGTATGTTCTGAGGTGCATCTTCACTGCAGGAATGCAGACTGAGGGATCAATGCGCTCCGCTGGAGTCACGCTGGTTCTGGTTCTGGTTCAGGACCTTTAAACCTTCTTGTTCAGCAGCTCAGAAACACCTGCAGAGACTTCCATTCATTCACGCAGCCACACATTTTGTGTTTTTAACAAATAAACTCAAGTAATTAAGCAACTTAAATGATGTGAAAATGCTGCACATCGTTGGGTCCTTTCGATTCAATCCTTCAGTTATTTTGACAGAAACCAAGAGTGCCACCTTTCTTTATGACATCATATCTCTGTGAACAAGGCGGCACTGGAGCTACATTTTGCTACATAACAAAACACAGAAACACAACATCACATGCGGAGAGGGGGATGAATTTAGGACAGAAGCTGTTTGGAAGTCTGGCGGTCGGGCAGCTGATGCTTCTCTCTGCAGACGGCAGCAGGGGAACAGGAAGTGGGTGGGTGGGTGTAATATCTCCTCTTCTCACCAATAGGCCTGATGCTCTGTGAGGTTGACCCCCGCTGCTGGAGAGACTTCCTGTTCTGTCCGTAATGTGTCCGGTCAGGACGCTTTCTATTGCTCAACGTTAACAAGAAGTTGCCTTCTTAAGTTTCCGTTGGAGAGCTTTCCGCACCCGGATGGTGGTCCTCACCCGGATGGAGACGTGTGAGGATCACCAAGTCTTTTCCTGAAAGAATCAAAGCTTCTTTTGAGGCTTTTCAAAATATGTTATGACGTCATCACTCATAAACGGGGATTGACATGTATTTGTCGGTGTAGATGTGCATGTATGTGTGTATGTAAATTTGTGTGTATGCATTTATACTTGCTACCAGCTAAACTATTGGTACTAATATTTTGGTTTAATATTTAATGTATTTTTTTTTTTTTATGTATTGTTTATTCTTCATAGTACTATTATTATTTTATTTGTATTCATTATTTCTTTTTCAAACCTAAAAATGTGAAAATGTGAAAGTTTTGAACAGTGGAATATGTTCTAATTTTCGTTTTTATGTTTTTTATTTTCATTTAAATGTTCTGTTGTGTTAAAAATGCAAAAATAAATAGAGCCTTGTGTTTCTGTTTGATAAATTGCAGTTGTTGGAAATAACTTGGTTATAACATAAGAGCAAAGTGTGTGTTTCCATTCACAGCTTTCCATTCAGGGATTCATAAGGCTTTGATTTGGGCACCTCGGTGATACATCAGGATACAAGTTTTTTTTAAGATTTATTTGCGGACATTTCGCTTTTATTAGATGTGGACATGATCAGCATCTTAAAGTCCAAGGATCAGAACACCAGTGGTTCAACTCGTATACAGAGAAGTCGTCTCATCCAGTCAATACCACTCTCCAAAACAATTATATTGGGATTTTCAAGTGCACTTTATGGTGAAGTCTCCATTGGGAGCTTATAGTACTATACTAATACTTTTGTTTAATACATGTGAGGAATGCCGCTGTGTGTTGTTGTTCCCGGTCAGCTGTTGAAACACCAGCAGCAATGAGTTGTGTAAGAGCGACACAGTTAATATCTCAGCTGGTGGTTTTGATCAACTTCATGCTTTCCACTCAGCAGCATGGAGCAGATGAATTATGTCTCCATGTACAGAGAGATTTGATTCTCCGTGGACATGAAAACTTACTGAAGTTTAACAGATGAGGCGTGTTCGAAATGCTGCAGTGACATTCTTTGAATTCACATCATTTGAAATGCATTTATGATATATATGTGTGTGTATATATATATATACACATATTTCCAGCTTCCAACACCTGCCATGTTGGGGAGGTGGACTTGAGGCTGTAAGGTTGAGATCTCTTTGCGGTTTCTCGGCTCGTTCAGCCATGGTAACGTGTTGTTGAGCTGCTGTGATTGCGCAACACGGCGTTCCTGGAGGAGCAAACCCTCAAAGGCTTGATAGATAAAATACCTTGAAATGTGTTTACAGTCTGCTGGTCATGATGTCGATTGCAGCAGTGGGTTTGGCGTGTGGAGGGTAAGAGTGGAGGATTGTGTTGCATCAGACTTCATCTCTTTCAACACCTGACAATAAGTGACGGGGGGGCGGGGATATTTAACACGTCGGCCCTTCCAGACAGAATGATCTCCTCTGGAGGAAAGATTCAACCCCCCGACTATTTCTATTGGCTAATCATCACATTACACCTGATTTAACAACAACTGCACCTATTTGGTGCATTCAGTTACCACCAAAAAAATATAAACAAAAGCCTCCAAGAAAATCTGGAGAAAAATACATTAAAATTAAAACTTTTCCTCCAACATTAACTTTTAATTTGTTAAACTTCTCTCCCCAAAAATGTCCAAAGTTCTCGCTGTCAGAGCTGCAGCTACCAATCAGCTGTCTCACACTTATCAGAAAAGCTCAATTGCAGTTCTACTTGTTCTGAGTTTGGGAAAAATCATCAAATGTTACCCGCTGCCTCCTAAAATCATAAAACGTTTATAAAAATCAAATCATAACAAACTAATTAAATATGTCTGCGCAGTGGCGGCTTGTGGCAATTTTTTTTGGTAGGGCCATCTAATCCCAGTATGATTCAATTCAAAAAAAGGTTTCACGCATTACTACTGTGGAGTTAAATATTTAACATTTATTCCAACACTTTGACATAATAAGGACATCTTATTAATACAATTCAGTATATTATAAATAGGGATGGGTATTGTTTGGGTTTTTTTCGATACCGGTGCTAAACGGTACTTTTTTATTGCCAAAGCATTTTTTTTTCTTCAAATTGAACAATATATTAACTGTTTAAAGTATACTATAAATATAAATAAATAAATAAATACAAAACACTTGACTTCAACATTTTTAACTTTGTTCAAACTATAAACAATATATATATATTTATTTTTTAAAGAACAAAGACAAGCATCAGGTGGCCTGATTGGGACCGTGTGCAACAGAACTCCACTCAGAAACTGTTGGATTCTACAAACTCTGCTGCTTTACTGGACTACACATCATCATTCATATCAACTGGGAGAGCTTTGTTCCAACAAGCCGAGGACGGTCGGCAAAAGCTCCTGCATGTCTCTCCTGATCACTCTGTGAGAGAGCTGCTGTGTGCGTGCGCAGCCCCGCCCCCTTGAGCCCCGTCTCTGCATGAGAGAGAGGGAGCAGTGAGTGCCTCTGATCCGCGCTATTTTAATAAAGTATCAATACTAAAAATATACAAAATCGTATCGTTTTTAACGTACGGGTACCGCGTTACCTTTTTAGTATCGGGCAACATTACAGAGTAGTGTAAAAAAAGTATTTAAATCGGCTCAGGCACCGAAAGGAAGCACCGAAATCTGCGTTGCTTTTCGGTCCGGTCGCGGTCGTACCACTGGCCGTACCACCGGTCGTACCACCGGTCGTACCACCGGTCCGATTGATCTGGGACCAGGTGTTTTACCTGTAGTTTCTCCACCAAAGGTCTTCTCTCAAACGGGTGTTGGAGTAGAGATTATATCGAGTTAGCGTTATGTTTTCTGTGAAGAGCAGCGCTCCTGCTCGCTGCTGTTATGTTGTTATCATGGGTGGCACGCACCTCGTCTGCCCGAGGAGACAGAGACATGGGAACGCGCAGCCTTGGGCCAATTGAGTTTGGCCCTCCCAAAATTTTTAGGGCGCTGATTGGATAAATTGTATGTCATTCATTTATTTATTTCATTAATCAGTGATTGGTTAAACTGCGTATTAGACCTGTCTTCCTTGGGCCAAATCGATCTGGCCCCACCACGTGCACTAGCAGCAGAGACGTGCACTGGAGCAGCTGAGAGGTGCATGAGCAGAGAGGACAAGCAGGAAAAGCATATATTTTGCGCAGATATCCTATTTTACAAATATTACTCGGTATATTCCATAGCTCAAAAACACAAATATTGACAATTATTATATTTTTTATAATTAATAATATTATAAATATATCTATTTTTTTGGTGGCTCAAGGTGGGTGGGGCCCCGTGGCCCTCTATTGGCCGGCCGCCATGCACTGTGTCTGCGTTTAATTTAATTTCTCCTGGCAATATGTTCAACAAGTTACTACTTCTACCTTGAGTTCTTCACTAAATATTATACATGATATATATATATATTCCACTCTACCCAAACAAATCTGAGCTGAAGATGATTTTAATGCATCCTCGTTCCCAGACTCAGGGCTGATTTATTTGTAGCATCTCACATTTATTAATTATCGTTTGAATCGGGTAAAAATGCTAAATCTGAAAAACTGCAGAGAAGATCCCATGACGTAAAGATCTGGCTGTATGGTCAATACTGATTGGGCCTTTATGTAATATAAATACTGTACAATATTTTAGGGGATCTGGTCTGTAAGATTGAAACCTCTTTTTTTTCTGTGACATTTAGTCAAAGATCAAGTGATTTAAATTGATTGTGCAAAAATCTGATTATTGAGTTTGATACTAATATCTGTAATCAATGTAAAGACTGCCTGCAGCTCAGAGGTCTGCCCGCTATGTGATCACCACCGTGATGGTGGGGAGAACATCTCCCACACGTGTCTCATCTGCACAGCTGTGACTAATAGCTTCTGCCGTGCGTTTAATTACCCATATTTATAATTAATCTGGAGAAAATGAGATTTAACTGCAGGCGGTGCAGCCATATGTGACAGTGTCACTCTTGGGGAAGGAGAAGCAAGGGGAAGGAAGGATGAGGAAGGGAGAACAAGGGGAAACAAGGGGAAGAAAGGGGAAGCATGGGGGAACATGAGGGAACAACAGGGAACAATGAGAAGGAAGGAGAAACAAGGGGGAACGTGGGGGAACAAGAGAAATGAAGGAGAAGCAAGGGGAGGGAAGGGGAAAGAAGGCCAAGGAAGGGGGAACAAGGGGAAGGAAGGGGAAGCAATGGGGAACAAGGGGGATGGAAGGGGGAAGTGAGGGAGAGGAAGGGGTAGGAAGGGGAAACTATTGGAAACTATTAGAAACAAGGAAAAGGAAGGCCAATGAGTGGGGAGGGGAAGGAATGATGAGCAAGGGGGAACAAGGGGAAGGAAGGGGAAGCCATTGGGAACAAGAGAGGACAATGGGGAAACATGGGGAATGAAGCCTACAGTCAGTACGAGAAAAACAACATACCATCAGATAATTTGTTTCCCCATGAAAAAAATAATGTGGGAGAGGGGGGGGTCTATAAGTCAGAAGATGCCGGTTCAAATCCATTTCTGCGTTGAGCGCATGAGTTCAGATCACATCTCGGGACCTGTACCTTGTAAATCACTTACACATCATCAGACCCGGAGGAATGTGCTACTTGGGGTCATGCAGCTGGTCAAAGCCCACATGAGGAGGGAAGCAGACAGAAGAGTTCATTCTCTTCATTTCATATTCCCCGTCACACAGAAACATGTTGTTGTGGTTTTTATAACTTGAAGTCACTTTTTAAGCAATTTTTTTTTATTAATTTAGATGATCTGCAGATTAATTGATAATAAAATTGTCAGCCATAAAATAAATTATAATAAAACTAAATAAAATGAATCAAAATTCAATTCAATTAAGTAGACCATAACACTAATGGGAGATGTTTTATATATATTTATTATATAGCCAATAAGCAGATTTAAATACTGATACTGTATTTTTAAGATGATTTTAAGTATTTACTTTTCTAACCAGAGTTAAAGCCAGGAGAAAAACCTGAAGCAACATTTTCAGCTGAAACTCAAACACTAAAATCAGACAGATGAAACCAGTTCTTTAAAAAAAAGATACATCTTTTAACTTCTTTTATCTGAAGGTGTCATGGTGTGGTGTGTTCACGGACCCAAATGCAGCGACAGGACAGCTGAGATCGTTGTTAAACCAGGTTTATTGCAGCAAGGGAACAGGATGAAACTAACAAAGTCCGGTGGTAAACAGTAACAGACAGACGGGCAAGACAAACAAGGTCCGGGCGCAGACAGTCACGAACAGCGGGCAGGTGGGACGCTGACTAGAGGCGTGTACCCGCGCACCTAGAAGCCGCTGACGGGACGGCAGCGAACTGACTGTAGATGGGAGCGCGGGAGCGCGCTCCATTCTGGGCCGGAAGGTGGCCGTGAAGCGTCCGCGAACTTCTCTCCGGTCCAAGCCGGAAAGTGGCTGTTAACGTCCGCGAACTCCTCTCCGGTCCAAGCCAGAAGGTGGCTGTTAACGGCGGGCTGACAGGCAAGCAACAGGATCCTCAAGCCTCCACGCGGAACTCCGTGGAACGAGCGGGAGGCTCTCTTCCTGCAGGTGATGCCCGAGGCTCGACGCTGGCAGGGAGGAAAAACCAAGCATGATGTCCAAAAGGAAAAAGACTCACAGGAGCCAACCGAGCCACTCACGGGCGGAGGACCAGGTTGGCAGACGGTACGGACTGACACCAGAGGTGAGGAAGACCGGAGTATTTGACAGCAGGAGGTAATCAGAGGAAACGAGAATCAGCTGTGAATCAGCTGCTCAGGGAAAGAGGCGCAGCTGTGGGCAGAACTCCCAGGGTAAGGCCCAAATCCTCACAGTACCCCCCCCCCCCTCAAGGGGCGGATCCCAGACGACCCAAAACAACAATCCCCTAGGGTGGGTGGAGGGGAGCCGGAGGAGGGACCAGGAGTACGGAACAAACAGTCCGGGTACCTGGCCAGAGGACGGCCATCAGGCGCTCAGATGTACTCTGGGGGGACGGACCGGAGGCTGCGGGGCTCCGTAGAGCGAGACGGACGGGGGCTCCGTAGAGCGAGACGGACGGGGGCTCCGTAGAGCGAGACAGACGGGGGCTCCGTAGAGCGAGACAGACGGGGGCTCCGTAGAGCGAGACAGACGGGGGCTCCGTAGAGCGAGACAGACGGGGGCTCCGTAGAGCGAGACAGACGGGACTCTGAAGGGGAACCGGGGGACAGGGAATGGCCGAGAGGCAGCAGCGGAGGCTGGGGACGGCTGCGAGGCGGCAGCAGAGGAACCGGACTCAGGGGCACTAGACTCGGGGTCAATAGGCTCGGGGGTCAATAGGCTCGGGGGTCAATAGGCTCGGGGGTCATTGACTTAGCGAAGGCTAGGGACGGCTGCGAGGCGGCAGCGGAGGAACCGGACTCGGGGGAACCAGGCTCGGGGGCACCAGACTCGGGGGCACCAGACTCGGGGGCACTAGACTCGGGGGCACTAGACTCGGGGGCACTAGACTCGGGGGCACTAGGTTTGCAGTCAGATGGCTCGGGGTCAATTGGCTCGGGAGCACTAGGCTCAGGGCACTAGGCTCGGGGCACTAGGCTCGGGGGCATTGACTTATGGGGACTAGCCTCAGGGGAACCGGACTCGGGGGAACCGGACTCGGGGGAACCAGGCTCGGGGGCACTAGGTTTGCAGTCAGATGGCTCGGGGTCAATTGGCTCGGGAGCACTAGGCTCAGGGCACTAGGCTCAGGGGAACTGCCTCGGGGGAACCGGCCTCGGGGGACACGGGACGGCTGCAGGGCGGCCTCGGGGGACACGGGACGGCTGCAGGGCGGCAGCGGGGGACACGGGACGGCTGCAGGGCGGCAGCGGGGGACACGGGACGGCTGCAGGGCGGCAGCGGGGGACACGGGACGGCTGCAGGGCGGCAGCGGGGGACACTTGACGGCTGCAGGGCGGCAGCGGGGGACACTTGACGGCTGCAGGGCGGCAGCGGGGGACACTTGACGGCTGCAGGGCGGCAGCGGGGGACACTTGACGGCTGCAGGGCGGCAGCGGGGGACACTTGACGGCTGCAGGGCGGCAGCGGGGGACACTTGACGGCTGCAGGGCGGCAGCGGGGGACACGGGACGGCTGCAGGGCGGCAGCGGGGGGCACGGGACGGCTGCAGGGCGGCAGCGGGGGGCACGGGACGAAAGACTCACGAACGGGTTGCGGGGTCCCCGCCGTCTGACCTTGGAGGCAGGGGCGGGGTTGCGAGAGACCTTGCACCCTGCTGCTGATCTCGGAGACCTCTCTTCTGAGGACTTGCTGTGCCTGCTGGGTCCATAAGTGGTCAGTCCGTTCTGTCATGGTGTGGTGTGTTCACGGACCCAAATGCAGCGACAGGACAGCTGAGATCGTTGTTAAACCAGGTTTATTGCAGCAGGGGAACAGGATGAAACTAACAAAGTCCGGTGGTAAACAGTAACAGACAGTGGGCAGGTGGGACGCTGACTAGAGGCGCGTACCCGCGCACCTAGAAGCCGCTGACGGGACGGCAGCGAACTGACTGTAGATGGGAGCGCGCTCCATTCTGGGCCGGAAGGTGGCCGTGAAGCGAACTCCTCTCCGGTCCAAGCCGGAAGGTGGCTGTTAACGGCGGGCTGACAGGCAGGCAACAGGATCCTCAAGCCTCCACGCGGAACTCCGTGGAACGAGCGGGAGGCTCTCTTCCTGCAGGTGATGCCCGAGGCTCGACGCTGGCAGGGAGGAAAAACCAAGCATGATGTCCAAAAGGAAAAAGACTCACAGGAGCCAACCGAGCCACTCACGGGCGGAGGACCAGGTTGGCAGACGGTACGGACTGACACCAGAGGTGAGGAAGACCGGAGTATTTGACAGCAGGAGGTAATCAGAGGAAACGAGAATCAGCTGTGAATCAGCTGCTCAGGGAAAGAGGCACAGCTGTGGGCAGAACTCCCAGGGTTCGGCCCAAATCCTCACAGAAGGTGAGATATCAATTTATTTAAAAAATAAATAAATCTAGTATAGAATAGAGTAAAAATAAAGCCTGTTTATCATATGTGAAGTGGGGCGATATGCTGCATGTTAGCTGCGTGGCAGAAGTTGGAACTGCAAGTGTAAACGTAGAGACATGACGTGTGTCTTATTTAGAGAGGACAGCTGTTTAGGACTTGGCTAACCCATCTCTCTCTCTTACAGCAACAACCAGGGCCCTTTCTTCATACCTGGTTTACTGAGTTAGCCGGATAATTTTCAGGATAAGATGACGTAGGTCAGGCTTTTCGTTTCCTCGAAGCAAGATTAAAAAAATCACCATAGCAACACATCGAAATCCCTTAACCTGCTCCAGGGCAGGTTTACTTCAATTCACTGGATAAGTTGGCCACTTCCACCAGACAAAAAAGCCAGCTCCCTTCCTCATTGATGAAGGAGCGATATTAGTTATATTAGTTTTATAGGGAGAGAGTTCTTCAAGATCGCCAAGATCCGTTCTCACGTCATAATGACTTTATTTATTTATTTTCACTGCTTCAATTGATTGAATTTCTGATCATGAATAATACATACATACTGATCCGCCCATACACATTCAAACTCCTAGTTATATGGTAATCTACATACATATATACACATAGTACATGATACATACGCGCATACAGTATATATTAATTTGTATACTACTGCCAGCAGGCACATTTAAATAAATATAATGTGATTGATTTGGGTGATGAGGCACTTAAAATTAGCCGATACATTTTCCCAACACTGACGCATTTAACTTGATATTTTGCAATGCTTATGTCTAGCGTTCACACCAAAAGCATTGCAAAAACGTTGCGAATATTCACAACGTTTTTAGCGTGAACACAGCATTAGACTTTGTCATGATTAAGGTCTTGACTTCCTCATATGCATTCATGATCATCTCCTGCTTGTCAGCAGAGAACAAAGTGGCTTGTCCTTTGAGTTTATTTGCCATTATACTGTTACAGTGGCGGCTGGTGGATTTTTTTTTGGGTAGGGCCAGCCAATCAATTTCAGCAAACATCCCGTATGATTCAATGCAACAAAAAAAATGTATCACGCATTACTACTTTGCAGTTAAATATTTAACATTTATTCCAACACTTTGACATAAGGACATCTTATTAATACAATTCAGTATGTGTATGTATGTATATATATCTTCAAAATCTCATCTCATCTCTATTTTACATAATTTCTTAAATTCACCTTTTTAAAAAGTCACTTGCATATGATAGATACCCATGTGTTTTACATCTAAAATTGCAGAACAATCTCAGCTCTCTATATAATGAAGCACCATTGACATACGACACAAGTGTAAAGTGATAATATGGCCCTAAAGCTGAAACATTGACACTTTATTTTTGAAATTCTTCATATCTCTTGTGAAAACATAGCTTTACTCATGTGGACGAACTGTGTTGGTGCTAGAAATTGTTTTACCAAAGGTCTTAGGTTCACAAAAGCAGTGGAATATATGAATAAAATGGAAGATACAGGTAAATAAAGGTCTAAACACAAATGTATTATAATATGGTGGAGATGTGCTCTGTGGCTGCTGTTGTGGCCAGCCGGTGTTGGAGATCGGTTTGCAGGGAGAGACGGACTGAGAGTCTGCATGTTGTCCACTGGACCCTGGTTGCTGTGACTCCTCTCTGTAAAATAAATTCACTACTAGTCAGTATATAGTGACAATATTTGATTTGCACCGTTCACTCTAGACAGTAAAACGACTTCCGGCACGAGTTAAGTGTTAACGTTGCTAAGCTAAGCTAACGTCAACAAACTAAGTTAGTTACAGTCTTACAAAAACGTCACTGAGATCCAACACTACTAGTGGTACTAAGTTCACTGAAAGAAAGTTAACGGTGTTAGTGACAATATTTGATTTGCACCGTTCAGTTTTAGATACGTAAAACAACATCCGGTGTTACCGATTAACTGGTTTTTGAATTAACTGGTTTATGTTCGCGTGCGTGAGGCAGATGTGTCGTAGGAGTGGCCTCTCAGGACCCGTGTTGACTAACTAGGAAATACACATTTTGATTGCATAGCCTCTCTGTCACATTCTTCTTAGTGTATCTTTGTAAAGAATATAAACGGAACAGTTTACTGTAAAATGCCCTACCTGTCCGTGAGGCTGTGCGCGGACAAGAGTGAACGCGGACAAGAGTGAACGCGGACACATTGAATAACTACAGGAGTTAGCGTGTCTCTTGAAACATTACGATGGAGCGGTTTGCTGCAGCATTCATTTAGGATTTACGACAGCATTGGCACGAAACGGTATCCATCTTCATTACGAAAATATCACTTGTTGACTGTCGACAAAAATAAAATCAAAACAAAGTTGCGATTCCAGGCAAGAATCGAACAGCTGAACGTGTACATGCTTTACTCCCTTAGTGTCCCCTGAACTACCACTGAGCTATCGTGAGTTGATACTGGGTGAAAGTACAAAGGATATGATGTGCACATTAGAAAATACTTCACAATAATAAAACTTGAACTTTTACAAATTAGGCATGTAGTAACCTTGGAATATAGTCTATAGTAGAATATATTCTAACACCTGCTGCCTTTTCTTCTTAAATCATTCAGACCCATCCGAATCAAATACGTGATTGCATAGGCAGCACACGTGCATTAACGTTGATGTGCCAGAGGGAAACGCAGTTGATGGTGGTTATTAGGGATCTATTTACTAATGTCAATTTAATCCTAATAGTGCTCAATATTATTATGTTCTTATGATAGCTCAGTGGTAGTTCAGGGGACACTAAGGGAGTAAAGCATGTACACGTTCAGCTGTTCGATTCTTGCCTGGAGTCCCAACTTTGTTTTGATTTTATTTTTGTCGACAGTCAACAAGTAATATTTTCGTATTGAAGATGGATACCGTTTCGTGCCAATGCTGTCGTAAATCCTAAATGAATGCTGCAGCAAACCGCTCCATCGTAATGTTTCAAGAGACACGCTAACTCCTGTATATTCAATGTAAGGGGGTAATAACTATTTTCCCGGACGTAGCAAAATCCCGGACGTTTTTGGAATCCCTGCCGGACGCTTTTTTTAGGTCTCGAAAAGAGGACATGTCCGGGAAAAAGAGGACGTCTGGTCACCCTAGTCAACACGGGTCCTGAGAGGCCACTCCTACGACACATCTGCCTCACGCACGCGAACATAAACCAGTTAATTAAAAAACCAGTTAATCGGTAACACCGGCACGAGTTACGTGTTAACGTTGCTAAGCTAAGCTAATGTCAACAAACGTTAGTTATGGTCTTACAAACACACAATGGCGATCCAACACTACTAGTCGTACTGTGTTCACCGAAAGAAAGATAACGGTGATAGGGACAAAAGTTGATTGTGCACCGTTCAGTCTTAAACACGCAAGACAACATCCAACACTGCAGGAGCTATCTCATCGTTAGCTACCTCCCGTTAGCTTCCTGTTAGCAGCAGTGATAGTAACGTGACCTGTAGCAAGCTAACAGAAATATGCTAATGCAAAGTTCAGTAAATACACTTACCCATCCCAAATGGATCCCTTTGCTTGACTTTGTCCACGTTGGACACGTAGTGAGCGGCCATCATAAGCTTGGGCGATCGGTTTGTCCGTGTGGGAGAACGGTGCTCAGCCTCTCCATAAGCGCTGTAGCGACTGTTCTGGGACCAGGAGTTTCACCAGGAGTCTCTCCGCTATAGGTATTCTCTCAAACGGGTCTTGGAGGAGAGAATTGATCTCGTTAGGGTTGAGTCTTCTTGAAGAGTAGTGCTGGTGCTGGGCTTACTCATGACGTTAAAATGGCTGCGAGACAAGAGAAGCCGGCGAGAGCACAAGACAAGAACACGCGAGATGAGGACGAGAGACTAGCTGTGAACGCGCACCGGGGCCTGGCCCCGCAGAAGTCCTTTTTAGGCCGCGGATTGGATAAATGATATGTCCATCATTTTATGTCTTTAATCAGTGATTGGCTAAACTGCGTATCAGACCCGTCTTTCTTGGGCCAAAATAACTTTGGCCCCGGCATGTGCACGCGCATTGGAGAGCAGCAGAGACCTACACTAGCAACAGAGCCAGGTGCATGAGCAGGAACAAGGAGCAGGAAAAGCATATATTTTGCGCAGATGTCCTATTTTACAAATATTACTGGGTACATTCCATAGCTCAAAAACACAAATATTGACAATTTGTATAATTTATTAATATTTTTTTATAATTAATAAAATTATAAAAAATGTTTTTATTTTTATTTTTTGGGTGGTTCAAGGTGGGTGGGGCCAGGCCCCGCGGCCCTCTATGGGCCGGCCGCCACTGTACTGTTACAAGATCATGGAATCTGTGTTAAAAACGCGTTAACGCAGCAAACTATTAACGGCGTTAATTATTTGATCATGCCTTAACTCTTTTTTTTTTTTTTTTTGCATTGGGAGGGGCTTATCACTGCCGCACACAGGTGCTGCACTTTAAATCTCTCCCAGACGGCGTAGTTCAGACCTGGGCATCTTACGGCTCTCCCAGTCCGGCCTCACAGACCGGCATGTTGCCATCAGACTGAAGCACGTCTTGTTATGTAGTTTCTGTCCTCAGCGAGCAGCGGGTGCTGCCGCGAGCCGCTCCGCCTCACAACGCGCTCAGTCTCACAGGAGCCTCGCTCTCCGCGTCCATTGTGAACATTAATCGCGCATGTGCAAAGCCGCCACTGAGATACCGCGTCAGCTGTCCTTCAGATCTCCACCTCATTCAACCAGACTTCAGTGCACTTGTTCAAGCCAACACAGACTGGACTTTTCTCACTGAGTAAGAAAAACTGAACTGAACAAGATCAAAAGCACTGATTGCTTTTGTATAAAGTTAATCAATTGCTGGTCTTTAACATACATCTTTAAGGTAAGCAACAAACTGAACATGACAAAAGAAGGAGTGGCTTGTCCCTCACAGGGACCCTTTACTACTGAACAGACAGTTTATGTTGTTCCCTGATAAAAGACAAATGTTTCTTCTTCAGCATGATATTAAGCTGTTTCACATTAGAATAAAATAGTCTATAACATCTGAAAATAAATACAATATTTAATTGACTGACCAGTCATATAGAAGCATTACAAAAATAAAATACATCTTTTTTTTCTTCCCTAGCATATATTTTTTATTTATATACTGTTGTTAACTTGCTGTTGCTCCAGAGGGCCTGTTATATTGTTTTGATAACATTACTTTAAAATGAAAGCGCGCAATACACTAGTTTTTACTTCGTTATTGAATTTGGCACATAATGCGATTAATCGCAGAAAGATTATGCGATTAATCAGTTAAATTTTTTCAACTTTGCCCAGCCCTAGTTTTTACACATGGAAGAACTAAACAGGTTAAGTTGTGTTAACTTAGAACCGTAAGTACTGCAGTAGACATATTTAAGTCCACATTAGTAATCTTTACTCAAAATCATTAGTTCACTTTAATTATTTCTTTACTTTATTCCAAGTTTAATGAAATAAACATTTTAAGTTAAACATACACACACACATATAAACACATCACTAATATAACATTATTTATTGATACTTAAGATCATTAGTTTATTTAAGAAATGTCTGGATTTTTAAATTGGATGCATTGTTTCAAGAAAATTGTACAGAAGGAAAGAAAATCAACAATAGATTTTATTTTTTCAAAAGATCGCATTATAACTGTTTACATGTTTTACTGAAGTAATACAAAAACAACTTGTCAAAAGAAAAACAAAAAATCTAACTTGTTGAGAAGGAATGCAGCGTTACACAGTAACTGTCTTGTGAATAACTATTCACATACAGGCAGGCATTTACATTCTCAATTTGAACATGACTGGACAGAGGAAGGAACTGGGTTAAACACAAAGAAACAACAGTTTCACCAATCTGCATAACATAATTCAAAATAAGTACCGTAGTCGTTAAACATTCTTTTAACTACAAACAGTCTTTGGTGGGAAAAAGGGATTAAAACCACAGGCCACTGCAGAACTACAATCCTAACAACAATACACTAGCACTGGAATGTAAACATTTGCCCTCAGACAGGTAGAAAAAAGAGTGTGTGTGTGTGGGGGGGGGGGGCTTCTTTGAGACCACCTTAGATATACAGACCTATATTCACCCCTGGCTGCAGCTGCGCTATGGACTGTACTTGACATACATTATTTACATTGCAAGCTGGTTCTTCAAGGTTTGTAACCTTGGTTTTAGTTCACTGTGGCCCAACGTGAGAAGTACCTGCTGGATGAACTGTAATGTGAGCTTCATAGACTTGGGGGTAGTTCAGATGCAGTGCATATGCAAGTCCAAACAGAAGGCACATGGCTTTTGGTAGGTCTTCAATGTTGTGCATCACAACTTCTCCTTCAAAGATGATTTCAATGAGACTGGACTGAGATGGAGGGAAGATGAGCAGACAGAACCTTCTTTCTGAACGAGGAGGATCCAACAAATCTCAATGAGTCATCATCATCATCTGAGTCATTTACAAATCATAATAAAAAAAAAACACAATTAAATGTTCTCATCAAATAATTATCAATGTTAAGCTAGTTACAGGAGAATCAGACGCACACGGGAAGGTGAACTTTATTCTATAAAACTATGCTCACAGGGTTCATCAAATAATGGTGACAGTTCTAAATTATGATTATGATATTATCAGAATTACTTAAAAGGCTGGCTTGTAGAAGTCTGTGGGATTGTCCTCAAGGATTATAGGAAGCCCCCTCAGCACCAGTGTCCAAATATCAGTTGGCTCTGTAGTTTTTTTGGGGTAAAACACAAGTTACACAGCTAGAATGACAACAAATGAATGGTCTATACGAAAGCTGATTTTGATTGTAACTACTAAAGTAGCACTTTGTGTCATGTCATTACATCAGCTGTGAAAAACAATGCAAATGCATAATGGAAATGTACTAACCGTGGTCTGTTGAGAAAGATATGCCAACAGCTGGTTCCCTCTTTTAGATCAAAATATATCGATAAGCCGAAGACTGTGCCGATCAAGGCTTTCGTATAATTCTTGCTTGAGGTTCTTGCCCACTATCCGGTTGAACTCCATGCGCACCTGTTAAGTACAGAAAATGCTCCAGTATCACATTTCAAGACTAAATACAACTTTGCCAGTGCACTGCAAAAAAGGAATTTCAAGAAAGTAAAAAAAGCCTTGTATCAAGAAAATAAGTCTTATTTTTTGCCCAAAAAGAATATTAATCTTGTCAAGCATGTTTTGATTAGAAAAATTATCTCATTTTAAGAAAGTATGCCTTACTTTTTCTTGATAAGATATACCAGCTAATTTTGAGCTAGAATGAACCAGAAACAGAGTATAAAAATGTTTTACAATAAAACCCAGTGCAGTGACAAGATTATTTGCCTTATTTTAAGAGTAAGACCATTTGCACAACTTCTCAATTTAAGAATGCCATGAAACAAGGACAATTAAAGTTTTTATTATTATTATTATTATTATTATTTTCATTGCAGGGCAGAACCTGCTGCTTCATATCTAACATATTAAGATGACAGCAGACTGGTCTATACAATACACAACATAATACAAATAACCATGCTGAATGAAAACTGCATGGCCCATAAACAAAACAAAATGAAAAAATGGCCAAAATGATATGACCCTTGACTCAATTGCATCCTGAATCACAAAAGAACATGCAGTATCTTGCAGCATCGGCATCTGACTGCTAATTGATTGTTCGGGTTAATTTAAGATTTTCTGTCTAGTTTAAAGTCTCATTTTAGTCTTTCAGAGCCAAGAATTTTGGGCTTATTTTAAGAAATCTTGTCAAGCAAAAAAAGCTTACCCCATTGGCAGATTTTTTTGCTTGATATAGGATGATTTGATTGAATATAAGAATTTTTTGCTTATTTCTAGAAGGGCTGTTTTTGCAGTGTGGCCACCAGCGTGAGGTGAAGCCACCTGCAAAGTAGTGCTGGAATAACACCCATAAATGTCCTTGCTGGATTTGCTGGATATCCCACCCGTCATACCTTCTTGTTATTGGCCTTGGCAAGAGACATTAAATAATGATAAAAAGACACATATATGCAAAAAAATTAGCAATAAAACTCTTGAACATACCTGATCTGTGAAAGGTGCAGGCCAGCGTTCCACCATCACGCGTACGGCAGGTTAAGACTCCACCACAAGAACCTGTACAAACAGAACATAAGAAAACTGTTAGCTCAACTTTCAGCTCAACAACCAGTTCCAGTAACATTAACTCCATGCAAAGCGTGAACCAGCCTCTGCTAATAACTATTTAAGGACCTTGTGCCTTGGCAAGCTAGCTAAATTACTGCTATGAATGCAATACATCCCTCCTGTGCAACCTAACCAAACACCATTTTGAAAAGCTAACATCACATTACCGTAGCTTTAGCTAGGCGCTAGCTTAAAACACAGCACATGCTAACACACGTGTAAAGTTATAAACTGGTCCGACAGAAAATCGTCAGCTAATGGTAGCTTAGCGTGTTAGCGTTTAGCCTAACTAGCTACTTGTTGAAAGAAAGGCTCCCAGAATGATATCTAACGTTTCAGTTAATATGGTGAGAGTGACACACTCACCGTTCCAGATGGTGTAGCGTTAAAGTTGTTTTCCTGCAGCTCCTCACAGTCAAGTTAGGGTTGGACGCAGGGGCGTTTCTAGGATTCAAGGAAAGGGGGGGCTTAGCCCCTAGAGAATTGTCATGTGTGACAATTCTATTGGGGGCCCATTTGGGGCCCATTTGGCAGTTGTTTTATTGAAAAACAACTGCCAAACAGGGCGGTACAAAATAAAATTACTGCACATTTCAGGTAAACAAGGGTTTACAAAATAAAATTATAAAGTGCACATTTCAGGTAAACAAGGGTTTACAAAATAAAATTATAAAGTGCACATTTCAGGTAAACAAGGGTTTACAAAATAAAATTATAAAGTGCACATTTCAGGAAAACAAGGGCATACAAAGTGACGTCCAGTAATCACCAGTGAGCGCGACTGCTTTTGTCTTCTCCAATGCCTGCTGTACCTTAGCCTTCTCAGTTTCGTGCAGCTTCTGAACGTGGCTTGTAATGGTGGCTCTCGAAGGCAATTCGTAGGTCCTATCGTTGGATGCGATGCGTATTATATTAGCTAGACCAGGGGTGGGCAAACTTTTTGGCTCAGGGGCCACATTGAATTAAAAAATTTGACAGACTGGCCGGGCCAGTATCAGATGGATGGAGATTTTACAACTCTAAAACTGTTGTAGTACAAACCCTGTCTCCGGCGACAGAAAGTGATTCATATTACTGTAATTCTTCTAAAGTTAACGCTTTACGACATAATTAAAAAGGATTCTGACCGCTAAGAAGTGGAGCTTTTGTCTGTGGGATCAGTGGGGGAGGGGTGGAATTGCAAGTGTTGTGTGTGCGCTCTAGTTCAGCAGAACACGGCAGGCAGCGGTCCCCACGGCACGTAAAACTGCTGTAACGCCTCTCTGTTCCCGACTTGATTTTCCCAAAGCACAATGGTGGCAACAGACCAGCATCAATGTTTCTTCATGCTTATTTATTGCACAGCGCTCTTTTAGGCTTTTCGTGTGTGTGTTCTTCTGCAGCAGAGCCGTGTGCGCAGCAGAAGGCATTACAGCGTCTTTCTGCTGCAGCAGAACACACGAAAAGCCTAAAAGAGCGCTGTGCAATAAATAAGCATGAAGAAACATCAACGCTGGTCTGTTGTGGTCATCGTGCTTCGGGAAACTGAACTTGGGAACGGAGAAGCGCTACAGCGGTCTTTACTATAACTTATAATTATTTAAAATAAAAATAAAAAATTTAATATATTTTTTTAATAACTTTTTTTTAATATATTTTTTTAATGTTATAATAATTATAATACTCGGCGGGCCGTATATTAATACTCGGCGGGCCGTATCCGGCCCGCGGGCCGTAGTTTGCCCACCTCTGAGCTAGACCCTCGTCCTCCACAACGTTAACAGGCCTACACGCAGTAGCCACCCATTTAGCTATGGCTGCAATAAGTTTGTTCTTCGTTGTGGTGTCCATGTCTTTCTGTCCGAAGTCATCCATTCATGTCTGGCTATGACGAGGGGGCGCAGAGTTAGCATCAGCTGTGTGCTTGGCCATCAAGTGGTATTTCAGACTGGATAGGCTACGATGATAGCTCAGTTCACAATGACAAATGCCACTTTGGTCTTGTCAAGGGAACCATCCGACAACTTTTTGAAAGTAAACTTTCCATTCATTAGCGTCTTATCATTCATTTTGCCGTATCACGTTCACCATTCATTCATTTCAAACCGTAACGTTAGCCTAGCTTCCAAGCCCAAACGGCGTGCCTATTGTTTTGCTTCCGGTTGAGCTACATCCGGCGTGGCACTCGCGAGAAAAAAAATTGGAAAATTCAAATGCGTTAACGCCGTTAATAAAATTGACGGCGTTAAAATTGGTTTGCGTTAACGCCGTTAATAACGCGCTAATATGACAGCACTAATATATATATATATATATATATATATATATATATATATATATATATATATATATATATATATATATATTTACGAGCAATAAGGTACGAGAGGCAGTACTGTACCATCAGTAATGTCCAGTTCAAGGGTGTTGTTAGGCCCGACACGTAGCGGAGGGCCGGCAAACCCTTGAACTGTACATTATTGTAGATACAGTACTGCCTCTTATAATACGGTTACCTGCTACATTATAAATAGTAAGTAAATAGTAAGCTGCCTTTCAGCACAAAATAGTTGTAGCCACCAAATGTTGTGTATCGCATTTCAGCGATAGAGAAAATAGTCCCGCATTTCAGAGAGGCACACACACACACACACACAAGAGAAAGAGAGTCTGTGATTTACTGACCAGGCCGGTTGAAAGCAGGGTGCCTCGGGAAATTACCGACGGTAATTATCTCTCACTGGAAATCATCACGATTTTGTGATTAGCTCTCAAACCCTTTTCATCTTTCAAACCCACCTAAAGTGCACATAAAGCACCTACAGGAGCACCAACACGGAGTCAAGGTCAGAATGCAGCTCCAGGGTACCTCACGGACACAACGTGGGGCTCTTTGCATTAAGAGCTCACTTCTTTCACAGAAACAGTCCGCTGGGTCCAGCCAGTTGTGTTGCAGCAGAGTGTTGAGTCACCCGGAGCTGCTGGTCTGCCTGCAGAGATACTAAACCCAGACTCTGCAGCACCCTGCTGGGTTGCGGGTGGACCTCTATACCTTCATACGGTTTGATGCCACAGCTTTAGATTCACAGGAAAACAAATGGTTCAGCTGGATGCCTGTTCACTGTGCATTATATCTGTTGATATAAAAGTGATATAAATATAAATGTGCATTATGTCTGTTGTATTATTTCCCTGTGTAGATGTTTGTCTGTATAGTCCTGTAAGGTCTAGTTTAAAACAGAAATAGCCAACAGATGCATAGACATGTAGCTCCATGGAGCCATGTTTAGATTTAATCCCAGAGAAGCTAGGAGGTAAAATGTAGGAGCTAGGAGGTCACTAAGGACACTTATTGCATATCTTGTACTCCCAGCTTCAGGAAATCAAGTTTTATTTGATAACTCCCACTTTGCGAGACGTATTCGCTCCAATTTTTCTCTTTTTACTGCACTGAATTTATCAGACAGCTCAAGTAACTGCTTACTCTCAAGATTAAGATTTGTATGCGTATATTGTATTCATGCTTTTATTGGATAGGGACAGAAACAGACTGCATAACAACAGCTGTCCCATGAAAGCATCACACTGTTCATAGCGGAGGCTAAAACACCGTCATGTAACGAGGACTATTTTTAATACTCCTTTTCTGTCATGCAGTACTTAAGCAATAAGGTACGAGAGGCAGTACTGTGTCGTGCAATAATGTACTGTTCAAGGGAGTTGTTAGGCCCGACGCGCAGCGGAGGGCCGGCAAACCCTTGAACTGTACATTATTGTAGACACAGTACTGCCTCGAGTACCTTATTGCTTTTATAATACGGGTACCTGCGACTTTATAAATGTAATAGTAAGCTGCCTTTCAGCACAAAATAGTTGTAGCCGGCAAAACGTTGTGTATCGCATTTCAGAGACAGAGAAAATAGTCCCGGGACGCACGAGACGCACATACGGGACTATAAAACGGACGGCCTGGTCAGGCAGTCCGTTTTATAGTCCCGTATGTGCGTCCCGTGCGTTTGGCCGGTTGAAAGCAGGGTGGAGGATGACTCTCAGCACCGATGTAAAGAAGTGCTCTCGCTGCCCTTTTCATTCCTCATCTTTAGGTTAGGGAGTAAGTGACGTGTGTGTTGTCTTCGTTATGCTAGTGTGGGGGACGCTACGTGAGCTTGTTAGCTGTTCCGTTTGAGCTACTGTTAGCGAAGAGCCCCGTTGCAATACTGTGAACACTCAAGCAATAAACCTGCAAGTTAAGGAAACCAACGTCTGCGAGTCGTTACTGCGGACGTGACAATATCAAAGTTTACACGAAACATGTTTGGTAACTGTCAAGCTTGAAATGACAACTAACGGTCGCGCAATTTAAATCTACCTGTTATTTTAAGTGCGCACTGATATGGAACGCTCTAAATGTAAACAGGCTGTACAGTACTTTATGGCTGAATAAAATACACCCCGTGACTCACTCTCAACCAATCAGAATGCTTGATTTGATCTACCCGTATTATAACTTCCCATAAAGGATTTGAATATGTGTACTTATATTGCAGATGAGTCTGCAGCAGACAGGTGAGGGTTCAAAATAACCCTAATACATATTTGACGCAAGAATCAGGTTGTGATGAAGCTGCAAAAACAACTAAGGCCCTCGATATGTATTTCATATTTGTAGCGTCATGCTTCCCCCCTCAGCTCCCACGTCCTTCAGCAGCACGACCACCAGAGGGCAGGCTTGGCTTCCTTTTGCCTCAAGTTAACCTTTCCTGAAAGAGGACATTAATGCTTGTGATTCGTTCCTTTTCCCTCAAGACGGACTCGTGAACTTTTGGAGTCTGCACTCCAAGTCCAACTAAGTTAGGGTGACCAGATTTGAGTTTGTGAAAAAGAGGACACTTCGTCGCGGAGGGGTGGGGGGTGGGGGGGGGGGGGGGGAAGCAGTAGTGTGTAGCTCTCTACAGTCAGAGCTTGCGCAAGAAGGTGGAACGTGAGGGAGATACCATTTCCAAAATTTGTAAGGGGGTAATAACTATTTTCCCGGACGTAGCAAAATCCTGGACGTTTTTGGAATCCCTGCCGGCAGTGGCGGCCGGCCCATAGAGGGCCGCGGGGCCCACCTTGAACCGGGGCCCACCTTGGTTCAAGGCCCACCTTGAACCACCCAAAAAATAAAAATAAAAACATTTTTTATAATTTTATTAATTATAAAAAAATATTAATAAATTATACAAATTGTCAATATTTGTGTTTTTGAGCTATGGAATGTACCCAGTAATATTTGTAAAATAGGACATCTGCGCAAAATATATGCTTTTCCTGCTCCTTGTTCCTGCTCATGCACCTGGCTCTGTTGCTAGTGTAGGTCTCTGCTGCTCTCCAATGCGCGTGCACATGCCGGGGCCGAAGTTATTCTGGCCCAAGAAAGACGGGTCTGATACGCAGTTTAGCCAATCACTGATTAAAGACATAAAATGATGGACATATCATTTATCCAATCCGCGGCCTAAAAAGGACTTCTGCGGGGCCAGGCCCCGGTGTGCGTTCACAGCTAGTATCTCGTCCTCATCTCGCGTGTTCTTGTCTTGTGCTCTCGCCGGCTTCTCTTGTCTCGCAGCCATTTTAACGTCATGAGTAAGCCCAGCACCAGCACTACTCTTCAAGAAGACTCAACCCTAACGAGATCAATTCTCTCCTCCAAGACCCGTTTGAGAGAATACCTATAGCGGAGAGACTCCTGGTGAAACTCCTGGTCCCAGATCAGTCGCTACAGCGCTTATGGAGAGGCTGAGCACCGTTCTCCCACACGGACAAACCGATCGCCCAAGCTTACGATGGCCGCTTACTACGTGGACAACGTCAAGCAAAGGGATCCATTTGGGATGGGTAAGTGTATTTACTGAACTTCGCATTAGCATATTTCTGTTAGTAACGTGACCTGTAGCAAGCTATCACTGCTGCTAACAGGAAGCTAAGGGGAGGTAGCTAACGATGAGATGGCTCCTGCAGTGTTGGATGTTGTCTTGCGTGTTTAAGACTGAACGGTGCACAATCAACTTTTTGTCACCGTTATCTTTCTTTCAGTGAACACAGTACGACTAGTAGTGTTGGGTCGCCATTGTGTGTTTGTAAGACCGTAACTAACGTTTGTTGACGTTAGCTTAGCTTAGCAACGTTAACACGTAACTCGTGCCGGATGTTGTTTTACGTATCTAAGACTGAACGGTGCAAATCAAATATTGTCACTAACACCGTTAACTTTCTTTCAGTGAACTTAGGACCACTAGTAGTGTTGGATCTCAGTGACGTTTTTGTAAGACTGTAACTAACTTAGTTTGTTGACGTTAGCTTAGCAACGTTAACACTTATCTCGTGCCGGAAGTCGTTTTACTGTCTAGACCAGCGGTTCCCAAACTTTTTAGGCCACGCACCCCCTTCTACATCCCGACCGGGTTCACGCACCCCCAATCCCCCACACCTAAAAAAAAAAACGCAACAAAGCCTATTTATAGCCGCATAAAATCGGACCAATGCGAGAACTGTTTGCTCGCGCGTGGCGTTTGTTACAAGATTTAGTCCGCTGTATACATTTCAGTTACACAAGGCGTCACTTGCAATAAGGATGGCGAGGACACACGCACAGGCTCTGAGGCAGATTGCATTTCACATTTATTTACTTAAACACAGTAAGCCACGTAAAGAACAAAGAGTGGCACATGCATAGGCTCAGAAACAGATATAAATAAAAAAGGAGGAGTCCATATGAGGATTTTCACATGCAGCGCAGGTGGCTCAGCCTGCAGCAAGAGAGATAGAGAGGGAGAGGGAGGGGGAGAAAGTGAGAGACGTGAGTATTCCCAGTAACCTGTAGCAATAATAACATCTATTAATGCGACGGATGGGCATGCATCTTTGCACAAAGCTCTCCGATGTTTGGCGCAATTGAAGACAGTTTAAGCCTCAGATCTTTCTCAACAGCATCCAGTCTTTGCCGATATTTGGTCTTCACTGCTGTCAGAGCAGAGAAACCAGCCTCACACAGATACGTTGTGGCAAAGGGCATCAAAACCCTCAAGGCTTGCTTTGCCAGGACTGGGTATGCTGGCATTGCCTTGGTCCAAAAATCCATGAGTGGCTTTCGTTTGAACTGCAACTGCAGTGCTCCATCAGATGACAGCTCAATCAGCTGCTCCTGCTCCTGAAATGACAGCTGTGGGACAGGGAGGGAAGCTTCAAATGGGTTGCGAATCCACGTCTGAGATGTGTCTATAGGTGGGAAGTATTTCCGTAGCTGCTCGGCAAGTTGTTTGAGGTGTTCAATTATGAGACGTTTCACATGTTCACCCATGATCACGTCGTTTGCCTCCAAGAACGCGTGAAGCGTAGGGAAACACAGGAGCATATTCCCTCTCACACAGCTTGACCAGAACCGTAGCTTCTTGCTCATAGCTTCTATCTTGTCTTGTGTGTTGAACAAAGTAACACTGACTCCCTGCAGATTTAAATTCAGTTCATTCAGAACAGAAAAGATGTCGGCCAGATAGGCGAGCTTCTGCAGAAAGTCCTCGTCATGCAGATTGGAGGCCAAATTAAACGGGTTGTCCTCAAAAAACTGCTGAAGTTCGTGCCGCAGTTCAAAAAGCCTTGTCAACACCTTGCCGCGGGACAACCAACACACTTCAGTATGCAGCAGCAGTGCTTTGTGTTCGCTGCCCATCTCATTGCATAACAGTGTGAACAGTCTTGAATTTAGCGGGCGCGCTTTAATGAAGTTCACCAGTTTCATAGCATCATTGAGGACTGAAAGTAGATCAGCTGGCATGTTTTTGGCTGCGAGGGCCTCCCTGTGAACACTGCAATGTAAC